>CM076572.1:86877995-87073332 GCA_034641835.2 Pinus albicaulis
TTAATGACTACAGAAGTGATGTGAGATACATTATGGAGCTTAGTAATGTATCGTCACAGGGGGAGCAATGTGTGATGATTCTCATGGTTGATTTGATTTTTCTGGTCATATGTATTTCTGACAGAACTTCTGATATGAAGAAGACAGGTACAGGAAGGACAAGTTCAGGGGGAGATGAAGGAATAAGAAAATTTCTATGCTTCACTTTCCATACGCGGGTTCTATGAACAAAAGTCGCGTATACACGCGAGTTTCAGCAGACACAGTCGCGTATGCATTTATGATAAGAGAATTGGGATGACAGCTGAAGATCAAGAGCAGAGGTTCAGGGGGAGCATCAATCTGACTGTTAATAACTTTATTATTGACTCAGCATCAGCTTAGTTTCTCAGTTCTAAATTATGATGATATGATACTTAGTTTCTTATGTTGAATGTCTTATAATTCGGAGATAAGGATAGTTCATGCAGAGATTGTTGCTGATGACTTGCTGATGAACGTATTTAGGTTGCACAAGTTAAGGAGGAGTACTGGTTCAGGGGGAGCAACAGGCTGAATACTAATGATTGCATTGTTGGCACTATGACTGCTTATTCCTTGATTATTGTGATACTCATGCTCAAATTATGATGACTTGGTACATGGTTTATTATGATGAGATTTTGATCCCTGTTTACTATCTTTTGTGCTCACACATGGATGAGTTAGAAGTTGTTTGATTCAGAAATAAATCATGCAGAGTTTGTTACTATGGTTGAGATCTTTTGCCTACATATGTTACTTCATGATATTTGACCACATGGATGATTGCTTGATACATATTTGAAGATGTTGTTCTGGTATGATAATCTCTCTTGGAAATATTGTATTGATGCTGCAAAGAATCTGAAGGCTTGGTTACTAATGTGCTTATGCTACAACCGTTGGATGGCGCTTGAAAGACACAACTACTGCTTGTTCTATCTATCGTAGTCCAGGGAAGCATTCAAATATCTGGAAAGTGAACTTGTCTTTCGTGTGAAGGACCAGATCTGATTTAATGTAAAGAATAAGAAGATGGTATTGAATCGGGTTTCTGGCTCTGATCAGCGTGTATATCACAGCCAGTTCGCCATAAGCAGCGTATGTATGATTGCTGAGAATTTTCTGTTTGGAGTCAGCTCTCTTCAGCACAGCTGCAGTGCTGTTTGGTATCTCTGATACTGTTTGGTATTTCTGGTGGTGTTCCAGTTCTCATAATTCTATTTCTAATGTTTTGATAATGATGCCTTGATGATTTGTTGGTAAAAGTGTTTAGGATGCACAAACTAAGGGGGAGCCTTAGTCATATGAAAAGGATGCTTGGATGCACAGATTCAGGGGGAGCATTAGCATTGCTGAGTATAATGCAATGTTGGCATTATGATGATTCTGAAAAATGTTCTCTTTCTTGAGGACTTTCTAGGTGTTGGTCTTAAATGGTCATTTTTGTAATTTGGTGAAAAGGTCTTGTTGAGACCCATGATGTAAAATTGTAATATTCAGTCATGTAAAGGACTTGTCAAATTTGTAAACCCACTTGGTTGGGTAGCTGAGTTGAAATGTGTAAACCCACTTGGTTGGGTACTTGAGTCTCATATGTAAATTCACTTGGATGGATATTTGATGTAAGTATGAGTCATTGGTGATAGGAAATTCATAGAGTCATGTACTTCATTGGAAAATATGTTTTGAAGATTTAGCATGAACTCAAGGGGAGCTTGTTCACTTCTGTATATATCAGATCTACAAAATGCTTCTTCCACATGCGGAGAAAGGGGGAGAGTATGTTGGTTTTTGATCCGCCCTTTGCCCTTGATGTCAAAGGGGGAGAGTGACATGGTGTTTGAATGAAGAGAAAGAATGGTGTCAAAAATGGAGAAAGTGACATGGTGTCATTGTATTCTTAATGTACCTATCTGTTGTGGTAACCAAACACCATTGTGGTTGCCATCAAGTCCAAAGGGGGAGATTGTTGGAAATATGATGCAGAGTGTTGTCCTTGATGGCAACCCACTGAATGAAGATGAAGACATGCGACTGTTGAATTGTGTTGTCCTTGATGGCATTCACTTGATGGACTTGGTAAATGATGTAAATCTGATGTGATATGATGTTTGTTGAACAATATGATGTAGAGAGTTGTTCTTGAATGGAAACCCACACAGTGAATGTTGTACTTTCTTGATAAGTTGTGCTTGATAGAACATGTCTTGATGAACTAAATCTGATGTATCTACAGTGAGTACAGAAGACAATGAAGAAAGGAATTCAGCATGTGACAGATCTATGATGAAAAGAGTATGTCTCTAGGCATACGCGGATTTGCCTAAGGGAAATCGCGTATGCACGCGGGAAATAACGTTCCAAGTCACGTATGGGCAAAAGCGCTCAAAAAGTGAAAAACTAGGGGTAACCACCATGGTATTGACCCATTGTATTGGGTAATGATTCGTCTAAATGACCCCGTCCGAGAATACCATCGGAAGTAATGTGGTTGCATTCATGGTGACAATTTTAGCTCTTGACTGTTATTGAAAAAGGGCTCATGGTATTGAAAAAGGGTAAACCTATATAAAGAGAAGAAATTCATTGTGCAAATCATGAGTGTGGGTGCAAGATGTCTGAGCTTGAATGAATACTTCTCTGTGAAGTATATCTGTATGGAAAGGGTAAAGGTTGATGATAGATCTGAATCTATGATGCACCTATGAAGAAATGATGAAGTGGGATATCTAGATCTGAAATGTATTTGTATCTACTAGATCTGTTTATGGAGTGATTAGATCTGTGATGAGGCGAACATCTGTCTGAAGTAAAGGGTTGAATATGAACTGAATATCTGATCTGAAGAAGTATGCAGCTCTGTAATGGTTGAAGATCCATACGCTAGTTAGCCGTAGAGGAAGCACGTATATACGCGGCTTCTATGAAGAAAAAGCGCGTATTCACAGTAAAGTTTATGTGCAGATGTATCTTATTTGGTTGATCATGGAATGAGCTCAATGTATCTGTGACATGAGAGGAAAGGAAAGCATGCAAACTAGGGTTTCTTTGAGAGAATACATCGTGAAAATATACGATCTGTTCGGCTAGTTTACTGATATCTGTCAGTGAGTTATATGTATCTGTTTTATGGTTAACTGTGCTTAAAATTATGGAGTGGGTCCAGTCTGAAAATATGATGAAACATGGCCTGCAAGTGGTGTCCTAAAGGAAGCTTTGGATCCAGTGTGAAAATTGATGAAACGTGGTCCATAGAGGTGCTGAGGGTTGTAGCCTTCGGTCAGGGGTTTGTAGCTCCCTTCCAGGTGAGGCTGGTAAACGAGATCAGGGGGTCGTAGCTCCCTTCCGTTGGTGTTAGCAGGGCAGTCGGCAGCTCCCTTCCGGAAAGGCCCCAGTATTCAGTCCGGGGGGTTGTAGCTCCTTTTGGTGAAAATGAAAAGAATTGGGTCACTGCGTCTTTGGAAGAATCTGCATGACACATATGGTGTAAGATGTTTTCTCTATAATAAAATATTGAAGGCTGAGCAACTGCAGCGGTGGTTTTCTCCCGACTTGGGTTTCCACCTAAAAATCCTGGTGTTCATGTGTGATGCTTTGTGTGATGGCTTATTCTATTCTTACTGCACATGTTTACTGTTTATTGAACATCTGATGAATGAATGATGGAATGATATAAGCAAAGAACTAATGACATAATTAGATCTCTGTGTATACGCGAGTTGCATGAAAGATATTCGCGTGTATACGCGAGTTTACTAAAGGAAAGTAGCGTATGGGTTTTAAGGAATGAAAAAGTGAAAAGTTTTGAGTATGCAGTAAATAATGATTCACCCCCCCTCTCAGTATTTTTCCTAACATTTTTTACTTTATTTATTCAGTCACAAGGTTTATATGAGAATACAAGAACAAATGGTTAAATTGTTGAATGAAGATAGTTGGGATGATGTTGTATGGTACTACCCAGATTCAAGTTCTACATCAGTGCTAAAAGATTTTTATCTTGCATTTAAAAATGTAGGTTGATTTATACATTTATTTCTATTCATATGTATATTGTTTTTATTTTATAACTTATACATATATTTGTTTATTTCATTAAAGATGAGAAGGATGAAAATGGAACACCAAATAGTTTCATAAGCTTTATTGAAAAAATTAAAATGGAAATGACGAGAAATCAACGTCTTAGTGATGTTGAACTTGATTCGAGTCTTAGTCATTTAATTTGGAATGGGATCCATACTATCCAATATCAAATAATACCAGGTGATTGTGAAGACATTGCAAAACTCATACCTAAAAGGGATTATTCTTAGTTATTGCATATATTCCTTATGGTTTCAATATCCCAAAGATTGAATATGATAGTGACCCTTATGTTTATCAAGCTTTTAGTAAAGTGGTTGCGGGATTTATAGAAGTCACAAAATCACCATTTTGAAGATTTGTGACATTTCATTTAGACACACAATTTTCAATGTTATTAACAAGCTTCAAGGGAAAAACAAAGTCAAGGATACAACTTACATGGTAAGACGTTGAAATTGTATGCCTGATTAATGTCAAAAAAATAATTTATGTACAATTTTATTGAAATTTTACTATTTCATGTTATAGGAAAAAGTCCAATCTTATTGGTTGTGGAGATCAACCAATTATAAGTGATTGTGAGTTCATTCATGTTGAAATTTGAAGAAAAGATGATAGCTATAAGCCTATGTTTTTCAATCAAGTAGATGGAAAGAGTCATAGCCAAGTATTGGTCCATAGTGTTGTTGTAAAAAAACTAACATATGAAGATAAAGAATCAAAAGGAGAGATACTTAACATATATCAAAAACTACAGTCATTGATTAACTATCTTTTAGATTTATGTTCAAATGAAGGAGATTGGGTTTTGGATTTATTTCAGGCTTAGGTAGGTTTTATTATATAAAACTAAATTTCAATATTTTCTTTTTTAATTTTTATGTGTTTATACTGATTTACTTAATTATTTCTTTTGTACTCGATGATCAGGTAAAACACTAGCATGTTTCTTACAAAAAGGAAGAAATTGTATTTCCATTGAGAAAGACCCAATACAATGCAAATTTATTCAACAAAGAATTAATGCTCTTCAATTTCTTCCAGATGCAATGCAAGAAAATGGTTTGAGGAAATGGGATTTTAATGAATCCCGTGTGGAAAAAAAGCAAAAGAACCTCAACCACCATTAGATGGAATGATTGTAAAGGCATACTTTAGAGGATTCATAGACATCAAAGATCCATGTCCATAACTATTAATTAGTTATACTTGTAATGTTTTGACTTTGACATTTTATGAGAATAATAAGTATTCAGTTATTGCTATTATATGTTTAATATTTGTATTGTGATTTTCACTTCATTTTTTATGCGAATCATTTAATTTTTGAAAAAAATTGTGATTATTATTAATTTTTGACATAAATTTAAAAAAAATGCTATTTTTTACATTTTTTTGTTAATTGTTTCCTATAAAAATGGTTTATTTGACATGTCACTTTTAGCAAAAAAAAGTCTCAAAATGTGTGTTTTTTCTATTATATTTATATTCAAAATGTGTATTTTTATGTAAATTGTTAAAAATTCTTGTTTTTTTAGTGACAATTATTTCATGTGCAATGAAATATTATTTAAAAATATATCATTATATAGAAAATCTAAACTTTAAAATTTTGACATTTTTTTTAACACTGCAAAAAATTAAAGATCTCGTTACAAAAAAAAAAAATGAAAAGAAAAGAAAAAAAACACAAACTTGAAAAACACTTAAAAAATATATGTCAGGGAAGAAGAAGAATACAAGTACTTCAAAAATTGTTAAATTTAGAAAATAATTATTAGCATTTAATACATTAGAAAATTTAAAGTAAAAAATATGTCTTCTAAAAAAAGGGGATGATGCTCGCATTAACACTTTTTGAAATCAACACAAAAAATTACTAACATTTTAAAAATAACGTTTATACTTGGTACATAAGAAAATTTAAAGTGTCAAAAATATGCTAAAAAAAATAAAGATTATTCTGAATCAACACTTTTCAAAATCAGATGATATTTTGCTACCTCAAAAAAGCGGGTACTCGTTTCTATTCATGTTTCAAAGTTTACATTGTTTTTTGCAATTGTGACCTTTCATCAAGAAAAATGCCATGCTATTTGGGTCCAAGGTTGGCCCCCAAACATACGTGAATACATACATAGTATTACAAAGTACCATAGAAGTGTGTGTAACCATAATTAATTATTTATCTATCAAGGGTGATTGGATTTCAACATGATCATGTATTCTCACTATTAAAGTTTTCAATATTGGTAAGCAAAATATTTCACCTTTGAGTAAAGCCTTATTAGGTGACTAAGACAATGAGTAACATGGGAGAGTCACCATCGTCATCTTAACAACTATTGTGAAAATTTCTTAATCTTAAGAAATCCTACTGTTAACCATTGATTTATTTCTCCTACTTGATTAATTATACAAGTTATTAATCTGAATATTCAGAAAAAAAAATGAAGTAAACACAAATAGAAGCCTACACAGATAGATCATTTACTAAATAGCACACTCATATGACAAAGTGACACAATTTTTTTGGACGAATGTCACTGGAAATGCCCAATGCGGGAAAACCGGTGCAGCTATCTCTGGAGGGTTTTATTATTATGCAGAATCTGAATACAAAAATTTTTGGGCACCAGAAATGGTTGGACCTACAGATAAAATCAAAACAACAATACCTCTTTCACTTGGAGACATAAAATATGGCTGGTTCACACCCCTCAAATGTGATTTACATAATTTGAGCCTGTTTTAGCTCACTGGAAACCCCAACGTTGCTCCTCAGCCCTCTGCGTCAGCCTTACTAGCCTGCATCAACCTCTGCGTTGTTCTGGAAGGGCCTATGTCATCCTTGAAGGGCTTACGCTGCCCCAGCATTGCCTTGATTGGGTCTGCGTCAACCCTGCTTGGCTTCTCCCTTTGCGTTGGCCTTGACTGGGCTTTGGATGGACTGTGTAGCACCTGGCTGCCTCTGTGCTGCTCTGGTATGCTGCCTCTTTGTTGCTGTTGTACTCTTGGCCTGGGATTATATCATCCCCTTGCCAATACTGCTCCTCACTGCACTGCAAACTCTTGAAATTCTTAGCAAACCACACCCTAGAATGTCAGCATAGCTTCAGTGCTCTGCCAATGTGTGTGTTCTCCAATTGACCTTAAGCCCTTCTCTTATAATTTTATCGTTGGAAAACCAACGACTGTGATCTAATATCTAATCGACGAATAATATTAGAAGTTGCTTGATCCATGTCACTTACGTCATTCTCATCACATGCTTAATTTAATTCACTTTAATCTTTTAATTTTCCTAAGTTAGACTTAGGGTCCTTAATTAAAAAGATTAATTATTTGAATATCTCTTAAACATAATGGAATTTATTTAAAATATCTCTGTGTCTTGGAGATATCATGTACTCCAGCTCCTCCAAAAAATTTGGGAGTTAAAGCACATCTGATGCTACCCCCAAATATCAACACTTCATCTTAGCGAGGAATGTGCTCTAGCAATAAACTTCACCTTGAAGTACTGCTCTAATCTCTGGCATCGGTCTTCGTGCTGATGCTTGGTCTACTGACCTTCATCACTGCGCTACTGCTGCTCTCTGTACTATTGCTCATGACTATACCACAGTCACTGCTACATCCATACTGCAACTCCCTCTCAAATTACTGCAAAGTTGGACAAGCAGTCCAACCTATCTTGATCACGCAGCCCATATGGTGCCATCTTCTCAGAAATAACCTGTCGGAAAAAATCTTCCTCTCCTGATTTTTTTGCTACCCTCAATAGAAACTCGGATCTAGGGTCCTTGGCGAGAAAGGCACCCTCTTCTCCCTCTGACAACTGATTTCCTCCCTTGGAAATCTGCCAAATTCCTTCGAATAAGCTCTCTACGATCACCCTACAATTGATCCTCATATTTCTTTGGCAAAAATATCTTGAGTAGTTGTTCCCCTCCCGTTCTTTGTCAACTTAGCTAGGCATGATTTTGAACTGACGAAATCTCCACCACACCATCAACTGCTAAATATCTAAAGCTATGCTTCCAGACCACGACAACTTTGCACAACAACTCGAAATTGGAATGCATCCCTCTAACTGACCTCTGTGTGAGCATACTGGCTCAATGCATCCTCTATGTCACCTAGTTGGGACTGCCTTAGCCCCTACGTGGTCTCTGCTAGGACTGCATCCTTCTTTTGCTCTGCTGCCTTCTCCAGATCTCTGTCACTTCAGCTGCTACTCTGCAGCAAAAATTTCTTCATCCGATTTGATGGAGATTTAGCTTGATTTTCAATCGCTATGATACCATGTGAACATTTCTTAATCTTAAGAAATCCTACTACTAACCATTGGTTTAATTATCCTTCTTGTTTAATTACACAAGTTATTAATATGAATATTTAGAAAAACAATGAAGTAAACAAAAAATAACAACCTACACATACATATCATTTACTGAATAACACACTCATATGACAAAGTGACACAGATTTTTCGGAAAAATGGCCCTGGAAAAACCCAATGTGGTAAAACTGGTGCAACTAGCTCTAGAGGGTTTTATTATTATGAAAAATATGAATACAACAATTTATGGGCACCAGACATGGTTGGCCCTACAGAGAAAATCACGTCAAAAATACGTCTTTCACTCGGAGACAGAAAATATGGTTGATTCACACCCTCAAATGGGATTTATAGAACTCAAGCACTTTCTGGCCCACCAGAAACCCCAGCGCTGCTCCTCTTCCCTTTACGTCAGCCTTACTAGCCTATGTTAGCCTCTGCACTGCTATGGAAGGGCCTGCGTCACCCCTGAAGGGCTTATGCCACCCCTGCGCTGCCTTGACTGGGCCTACTTGAGCCTTGCGTGGCACCTGCTGCCTCTGCGCAGCCCCTAACTGGGCTATGGATGGACTGCATACCACCTGGTTTCCTCTGTGCTACTCTGGTATTCTTCCTATCTGTTGTTGTTTTACTCTTGGCTTGGGATTAGATCATCCCCTTGCCAATACTGCTCCTCACTACACTGTAAACTCTTGAAATTCTTAGCAAACCGCGCCCTATAATTTCAGCTTAGCTTCAGTGCTCTACCAATGTGTGTGTTCTCCAACTGACCCCAAGCCCTTCTCTTATACTTTTGTCCTTGGAAAACCAACAACCGCGATCTAAGCTCTAATCGACGGCTAAGATTAGTGTTGGGTGCAGGAATTACACTTAAGTAAAAATCCTCAACACTTAATTGTCGACCCGGAGGATTCGTAAACTTAGAGACGAAGCACAGGCAATGCCAGAGATGGTATGAATATTTCCAATCTCAACTCCTACTTTTGAAAAGAATAATTGCAGAATCAATCTTTAGAGAATAAAGATTAAAACTCAAATCATCAAAACAATCTGAGACTAGAATAAGAAGAAATGTACTTGCAAAAGAGATTCAGAGATAAAGAGGAGCAATCAATCTAGCCAAATATTTATTAGCTACTAAGAATGTATTTCCTTCAGCAAAGACACTTTAGCAGTTTCCAACAAATGGGCCCCTTCAATCCTGCATATATAAAGATATCCTCTTGTGAAAAATCAATCTTGCACTAGTGCAGTCTTCCTGCACTAGTGTAGGAATCAACGATTTATGCAGAAAGTGTAAAGTAATGTCTTTACTAAAAAGGATTTTCTTCGTGCAAGGGCTTTGAACTTTCTCAAGTCCGCAGCACTCAGATCCAATACCAAGAAAATAGTTCTTGTACTCGATCCAGGCTTCTTTCACCTTAACGTATGATCCTTGAAATCAATAATTCATTACTGCAGTGTGATAAAACAAAAAAGATGAATATCTGTAGAGAATAAGAAAACAATATTTTTAATTAAGATATGACTGAAAGAAAGAAAGTTGTTAGAAGTAAGCTAGAAAGGCTTGCTGCATTATATTATCTAATGCTGGTGCGAGAACAGTTCTCTTTCTTGCACCAGGGAGAAACCAAACCAATGTGCAGGAAATAAATAACACACCAATGTGCATTGGTGCAGGAACGAACCAGGCAAAGGAAATAAACCAGATCGTGCAGAAAATAAATAGCACACCAACGTGCACTGGTGCAGGTAACTCCTCCTGCTCGAACCAGGCAAGGGAAATAAATCAATCATGCAAAAAGCAACTTAACTACTTCACGCAACAGCTCTGCTTTCCACTCAAACAGAAATTCAAAGACTTCAAATTAATTCACACTCAACGATTTAATCATAAATTGCAAGAACAACAAGGAGGGAGAACGTGCTGGTTTGGTTGGGCCCTTGACCAACCAACGCGTTTCCATTTCAAACGAAAACGCTACTCAGAATTAATTCATCAAATATTTAAGCCAAAGATAAAATGTACAGAACATGAGGCAGAGCTCTTCGTATTAGACTCTCAAAGAAATTACATACATGATTACATATCCAACCCAGATTTGGGCGATAACACAAAATAGTCTTGTTACTGCCTCCTGGTTCTATTCGATTCTCAAAACATTGAACTGTTTGTCCTATTTACATTTTTGCTTATATATATCCTTTTGGCCGTAGGCCAAAAGGATCTTTTACCATTACATAGTCAATTACAGAAATCATTGCAACAAATTACATAACCGATTGCAAAATAAGCTTTCGGCCTTCAAAATTAAATCGCTTTTACAAAATAGGCCGTGGCTATCTCCAGCTGTTCGTTTCTCTTAAGTTTGATCTCAGCTACTCTCGATTTTCCTGCCGTCATAGTTGGGACTCGGTTTCCTTCAGATATATCCTCATTGATCGTATCCAAAACAGGCAGTCAACCCAATTGATCCAGATTTGCTGCCAAGATTCACGGCGCTGGTGCTGGTGCGGGATCTGTTATGCACTAAAAATTAGCAATCAAGATAAGTGATCATCTATTATGTTAAACACCATGTTAAGCACACACATGGTGTATGAGAATAATAACACACACACAAGAGAATCAACAAAGAGCTGAAGGATAAGCGTGTAGCTCTCTTATTTTCCATTATACATGATGTACATTTATAATACAATGGTGTGACTCTTGGTTTCACATTCCAAGGTCACTTGGACTCCATTGTGACTTTTCGCATTCCACACCTACCCATGTAGGATTAGGTGTTCCAACATCCCCCTTAATCCGAAGGGGTATGTGTGAGTCCAAGAAAAGAGTTGTAATACAAATCTGCAAAGTATACATGGCAGCACTTGGGCTGAATCAACTCTCTGAAAATGTTGGAAAAAAGAGGTGGTTTTAGGATGACCACAAACATTGGAACGCAATACTTGTTGCAGTTCCCGGAACTCTTCCAAAACTGGCAAGAAGCTGAAGGCTTCTGCTAGAGGAATTGTCCCTCATAAAAAAGGGAGACCTTCGACCTAAAAGAAGGGAGGTCTACGACCTGTGATGGTTTTAGGTTGTCCACCAACCAAAGATGATGGTTTTAGGTTATCCACCAACCGAAAATGATGGTTTTAGGTTATCCACCAACCAAAGATGATGGTTTTAGGTTATCCACCAACCGAAGGCATGCTCATGGGCATCCGTGTCTCTGGCTACATCTCTGAATCCGGAATGAAGAATTGTGGCTCAGGCTCGCTTGAACTGCTGGCTACAACTCTGAACATGGAATGAGAGATTGTGGCTCAGGCTCGCTTGATCTGTCGTCGAAGCTTGTACATGACCACCATTTTCCCCCCTGTCAGGGACAAGGTGAGATGATGGAAAAAACTCAACTGCAAGTTTGCTCAATATCTGTGAACAAGTTCTAACATGTGTCGTAAACATCTTCTTGGCTGCTGATGCCCATTGCCAAGAAGCGATCCATTCAAGATGAATCTTGGTTCTTGCAGGAGGCTTGTGTCTGAAGCATCTGTCTGAAGAATGGGTGTGCCGACCACAGTGCTTGCATGGATGAAGATCAAAACAGTGATCTTTCATATGGCCAACTCGATCACAATGTTGGCATTTCTCAATCTGTTGTGGAAGTGGAACAGGATCTGGAACAGCTGCAGGTGAACTGTCATATAGGAATCCGGCACTCTGAAATACGATGGGCTTGGTGTAGTCTGGAATATGAAAGGACACATCCTTGTCATATCCAAGACCAGTTCTGTGCTTGTTGTGAAACTAGTGGACAAACTCCTCTTCCATGAGTCTGATGAGCTTGGAAGTCGGTGAAATTTCTTCCCTGTCTGCATGTACATAAAACAGTACAAGGAGGCAGATATGAATCATACGCAGCTTCGCCATGCTCCTTGATGAAGATGTGAATATTACGAGCAGTAGGTTGAATGGTAACTCTTTGGTGATTCATCTTGTTGGGCTAGGATTAGAGCTTGCCAAAACTCAATCTTTTCATGTGCATCTTGAAATGAGTTGAATTCTACAAAACATCTATGTACTCATTTTTATCATGTCATCAACATTTGAATGGAATGAGTTTATTCAACAACACTAATTCCTCATTGATTTTGGCCATTTTCAACAACTTAGGCTCAAAAAATGAAAGGGTGTCGGTTTCAACCGAAAATGCACCCGTTTACAATGTGATGCAACAAGAAATATAAATTACTCAAGAGGACTTCCAACTATGGAAAGTACAAAATCTGCTCCTCAAATGATAGAGGGCAATCAACAATCCAACAGCATAAATGCGGTTACCGCTTCTGAAGAAGCTGCAATTCATAAAGTACAATCATGCATTTCGATACATATCTCTGCAAAAATGTGCAGCTGAAAACACTTATGCAAGAGGCCTTTAAGGCAGCTGAAATTTTTCTTTAAAGAGTTGTTTTCAATGATGGCAAACTTATCTTCAAATGTGAAATTCTTCAAAAAAAACCCTTCAAATCAATGCCACAAATCACAATGTAAAATCTGCAATTTCTTCTATGTATTCAGTCTATCTGCTCACGTGTCATTTCCTTTTATTTATGTTGTTCATACTCTCTCTTTCCTCTCTCTCTGCTGTTTTTTTTTTTTTTTGATTAAAAATTAATTAAAAAAAAATTGGGAATAATTAAAAATAATGGAAAGGGGATTAATTAAAAAGAGGGGGAATTTAAAAAAAGATGGGAAATTTATTTGGGGGTTGGGAAATATTATATGGAGGGATAGTTATTATGTGAAAGGGGAGGCAGATATAAAAATAAAAAATATAGAAATCGATTCTTAAAAAAGAAAGGGCGGTATTGTTAAAGTATAGATGGGGCGGTATTAAATTTTTTTTTGAAAAACGAATTTTAAAAAAAGAGGCGGTATTGTAAGGGGTGGGAAGGCCGAAAGGCCAAGTGGGAAAGCCTTGGGCGGGAAAGACCGAGCGAACAGTCGGTTTGAGCAGCCGGTTTGCAGAGTTTGAAGGCTTGCGTGGGAAGTGTTTGCAAGGCGGATTGGGTCGTGGTGAGAAAGGGGGAGAGTTTGGAAGGTTGCAGCTGCGAGCAGAGAAGTGTGGCTCGAGTAGCGTAGGGAATGGAGGGCGTTAAGTAGATGCGAGGGATGGAGTGTAACTTGGAGCGTTGAGCGCTGTAGTGTAGGGATAAAGAAATGAAAGTTCGTGGGATTGAGCATGAGGTGGGTAGATTGTAAGGTAAGGGCGGAGTTTGGGAAATAGCGCAGGTGTGAGCGTATGCTGAGTAGCGTTGCAATGTGGAGCGCTGGTAGGGTGTATTGCAGAGTTTAGTGAGGTATGAGGGGGCGCTTAGCGTTGAGCGAATGGGAGGTGAGGATTTAGGGTGTCGTAAGGTGGAGTGTATAGCATAGTGTTGAGAGCGTAGTTTGAGAGGTGAGGAGCAGGTGCGTAGGGCCGGTCGAGCCGTGAGTAGGGAGATAAGGGAGGAGGGTCGAGTGGTGAGGAAATCGCTGTTGAGGGAGCGTTAAGTGTATGACGCAGAAGGTGAGGGCGTATAATGCAGAAGTGGGGGGAGTATATGTGAGGGCTGAGTGTTAAGAAATGAGAGCTGGGCAAGGGGGCCGAAAGGCCATGAAATTGCAGGGAATTTTTTTTATTTTATTTTTAAATCAAAACAGCAGAGGAGTAATATACAACGCAGGAAAAATGGAGAATTTGCAGAATTAGAAATTTTCTTTCAGTAGCAGAAAATGTACTTTTTCCAGCAGTAGAGAATTGTAGAATTTTCTAGTAGCAGTAGAATACTTTCTTCTTTCAAATATAGAGTAGAATTTTTCTGGAACTTATAGCAGTAGAAAATCCAGAATTTTGCAGGGATCTTCGAATGAAAAACTCAGAAATTATTTTTCATTAAAAACCAGAAACTTCTTCTTTAGAAACCCAATTTAAAACACTATTCCAGCAGCTCTTTAAAAGCAGGATTAAAGGCAGAAAATGTAGAGAAAATATCAGAATTTAGAAAACCTTCAGATGCGTTTCTTCAAAGCCAATGCTTGAATGCTGCCAATTTCTGAATGCTGCTGCTTCTCAAAACACTTCTGAATGGCGGCAAAAACATTGTTGCAAAAACTCTGAGTGCTGCAAAAATGTCAAGAATTTTGCAGATATGCACATGCCATAAACACAAATGGCTCACTCAATTTGGAGCAGGACCAGCAATCGCCCACTTTGATACCATGTTAAACACCATGTTAAGCACACACATGGTGTATGAGAATAATAACACACACACAAGAGAATCAACAAAGAGCTGAAGGATAAGCGTGAGGCTCTCTTATTTTTCCATTATACATGATGTACATTTATAATACAATGGTGTGAGTCTTGGTTTCATATTCCAAGGTCACTTGGACTCCATTGTGACTTTTCGCATTCCACACCTACCCATGTAGGATTAGATGTTCCAACATATTAAATAGCATAGGAGGTAACGATAAGTTACGAAAGTAATTCTAAGCAAGAAATCACGTAATAGATATTTAATAAATGCTAAGATAAGTTAAAAAATGTAAAATATGAAGTTTATGCAAAATGTGTCATCGTTCTCGCACTAGTGCAGGATGAGGGCGCATAAGATAGGTAAAACATGGTAATGATTATGATTTGGAAAGGGAAGAATGGTAAAAAAGAATGCAATTTAGGGAACTAACATCCTCCCATCCCTAAACTCTTGTGTGTCCTCACACAAATTTTTTTTACCTCTGCAAAAAACCAAAATTTTTGAATTATCCAACTCAGTCCTGTTCCAGCATGTTGTGTTCAGACTGCACTGTTTCGACCTTCTTCCTCTTGATATGCCTTAAATTCTTTGAAACCTTTTTTAACCACCTGAAACAACATCTAGCTTGATATTTCCAAACTCTAACCTCGATTTTCTTTTTCTTGAGCTCTGCCATCAATTCTCCTCTGCTTTGTTCCTTCTCCTTTTGTGCTTTGGTCACAAGCTGCTCCAAGTTTTGTACTTGAAGTTATAATTATTCTATGCGAGCAACAAGAGTCACTTCCTCTATCTCAGCAGGGGCTGTCACTAGCTCTGGAACTTCTATATCTCCCATGGTCGCATCAAGGAATTTTTCCTCCTGTAGTCCTTCTTTTTCCGGTTCCTCTCTCTCAGGTTCTTCTTCTGGTTCATCTTCATCTTCCGGGTTTTCTTCCTTAGGCTCTTCTTCTTCTTCCAGGTCTCCTTCCTCAGGTTCTTCCTCCTCTTCCGGGTCTTCTCCCTCAGGTTCTTCCTCAGGTTCTTCTTCTTCTGGGTCTTCTTCCTTAGGTTCTTCTTCCTCTGGTTCATCTTCATCCGGTTCCTCGTCTAATTTTTCTTCGTCTTCTTTTGGTTCTTCCTCATGGGCCGCGGCTTCTTCTTGTACTGGTGCAGGGTGGGGTTCCATATCCTGTGAGGTTTTTGCTTCTTCTTCTACATCCGAAACCTATCTCTTCTTTTGGGGCTTTCTCATAAGATTTACCAGTGGAACATTGTCCCCAATTTGTGCAATATTCGCCGCATCTGCAAGACCCGACAACCTGTCGTGCTCCGAGGCCTGTGCCTGTGCACCGGTAGTTTCCTTAGTGGAAGATGACACCTTCCATTCTGTTTATTTCTTTTTCCACCTCCTTTTTGCACTACTGCGAGAAGGACTTTCCTTTCTACTTCTCTTCAGGCCCTTTCTTGTACTAGGGGCCTGTGTCTTCTCTTCCTCTGCCGAATTCCCGTGCAGTTGTTTTAACATCTCTTCCCATGTCATACCTTTGCTTTCTAACTGCTTTAAGACCAAGATTTTTATCAGGCCATGGTGGTATAATCGTGCATCGGCTTGGTCCTCCCTTCCATCCTGTACACTTCTAGCCATTTTCTCCAAACTTCTAAGAAAAAAGTACTGGAAGTTCATTCTCCAAGGAATGTGTCGGCCTCCTTTAAAATGTTGTAGCAGTCTGAAATGATACACGAGGGTAGAGGTTTATCTCCCTTCGCAGGTCACAAATTTATGCAAAACAAACAGGAGATCCTGTCATTGACCTAACATAGCTTTGCACGGAACTCCGCATTTCCAATTGACCTCCATCTTCTTATCCACAACAAAACGCTGCCAGTGTTTACCTTCCAGCCTTTGGTTTTTGAACCATTCTACTCGAATTCTCCAGACCTGTTGCTGCTGCTACAAATTTCTTCGTGACTTTAAATTTGAGTGGCCCAATTCTCACTTGGCTGTTTTTAAAACTTCTTGCAAATTGTAAGGCAACGTCCCTGTCATACCCATCGAACTTTTGCAGGAACTGTAAAAATCCCGACTCCCGCAACAATGGAAGATAGCTGCGAAATTCGACAGTTTTCTCAATCTTACTGAGGGACAGGGGTTCATTTCGGACGGGCGACATTGATGCTATCGGATGTGAATGATGAGTTCTGAGGTTTGCATGCAACACCGGGGGATCAACTTCTCATAAATAGGAATTTAATTGTTCGTCCATCATGTCTCCAGTTTACCTGCCATAGGTACTCATCATTCTTGGTCAAGCTCAATTGGTATGTGCGACGATGGTTTAACGGTCAGGTACAATGATGAAGAGATGTTTGGAATGAAGGTAGGAGTGGGGGAGTTATGAGTGAAGGACGTTTCACATTATGGTGGAATGGGGTGGATTATATGCAAATAACGATTACATGGTTTCACATTCCTTCATAATTAAAAAAAAAAAGACTTAGCATTCATTTAAAAAGATCATGATTCTTACTTAAAAAAAAATTGTACTTTCAACTAATTTTCTCCTAAGTAATATAATAGCATAACCACTTATCAATGATATAAAGAACATCATATAAATTTTCATCATGAACACTTTCTTTTGCCCTATAATAATCTGTACTGCTGCTGATGAGGTGTATGCTTGTGCTGATATTTGCATCGCGTAAATCATTCTTCTGGTACTTTTCTGCTCATATCATATAGAACAATATGCTTGCACTAGTGCAAGCATAATTTTAAAACAGAGAATTAAAATATAGGCTGGATTTCACATGATTTATTTAACTTATTCTGAATTTTGCTTCGCCCTTTGATGCTTCAGAGCACAACCTTCTGCTCTTTATATGTAGGATCCTGCAATGAACTTCATGAGGGAATAAAGGAGCGGGAAAAGGAAATTTTAGAATGGGAAGGAATTTTGTCACAGGGATTCCAAGAAAGTACCAAAAGAGGGAAAATAGAAGTGGGATAGGGGAAAATTTTTTTCAGGGTTAAAGTGGGATTTCTTTAAAGCAGATAGGGTGAATTTAGAAGAATATGGGAAGGTTAATTATATTAGGATTCCGAGAAGAAAGCTGAGGGAAAATTATGAAATGGGATATGAAGAAAGGCAGAAAATTTTCTGGAAGGTCTGCCTGCACTGGTGCAAGAAAAATAACTGCAGTGAGAATTAAGCGTTACTTGAAAAAAATATTCATGCTAATTACCCCAATGTACAAAGGTTAGTTCTATTGAACCTGCTTTTACTTCGGTGGTCACTAGAATATCTAAAGATCAAGCAAAATTCTCTTTTTATTAGAAATTTCTGATCTTCCCGCCAGCAAGCTGGTTTTCAGGTTGATCCTTCTGCAATCATGTCAGCGGACTGATTTTCATAATTACAGGAAATTATTTTTTTCTTACTTTATTTTATTTTATTTTTGTCAATTTTTTTCGAAGAAGAGTGATTCAAATTTTCAAGAGGTTGGTATTACCATTTACCTCTACCATTCCAAATTGCTGCTGAACTTGTTGTGTAAAATCTTTCTTGGCAAGTGGTTGAAAATATTTCTTTAATCTATGTCCATTTACTAAGAATCCTGTCCATCAATAGTTTTGACTTCTACAACTCCATTCTCAAACACTCGGATTACTTCATATGGTCCCATCCAACGTGTATGAAATTTCCCTTTAAAAATTTTAAATCTAGAATCATAAAGGAGTACCCAATCACCTGGTTGGAACTGCTTTTTCTGAATGGACTTATCATGCCGCCTTTTCCGTTTCTGTTGGATTAATATGTTTTGTTGAACAACATCTCTACGAAATTCATCTAACTCATTTAACTGAAGAAGACGTTATTGTTGTGCCTCGGAGAGATCGAGTCCTAGCTAAACTGTAGTTCTGAAAGTTTTGATCTGGAACTCAATCGGTAACATAACCTATTTGCTGTATACTAGCTCATATGGTGTGTGCCCCATACTATTTATCCAAGTGGTTCTGTATGCCCACAAAGCTTCTGGTAATATTTCAGCCCAATCTTTCCAATGCATATTCACTATCTTTGTGAGAATGGACTCGATCACCTTATTTGTAGATTCCACCTGGCCATTTTCTTGCGGGTGGTATGGTGTAGACTTCCGGTGCTGGATCTTGTATTGCTCCATCACTCCCTGTACTAGATTAGAAATAAACTGCGGACCATTGTCAGAAACAATTTCTCTAGGCACACCAAATCTAGTAAAGATTTTAGAAAAGAGAAAATCAACAACAACTTTTTCTGTAGCAAAAGAAACAGCTTTAGCTTCTACCCATTTTGTAACAAAATCTGTACAAACCAAAATATGATTTTTACCTAATGATGTTGGATTTATTGGCCCTACAAAATCAATAGCCCATTTTTCAAAAGGCTCAATCATAACTTGAGGGTATAAAGGCATTTCATTGGTTTGATTAGGTTGGCCCATTCGTTGACAACTATCACATCGCCTGACATACTGCTTGGCATCCTTAAACAAGGAGGGCCAAAAGTAGCCAAAACGTAATATTTTATATGCAGTTCGCTTGTCAGTGAAGTGGCCTCCACAAGGTTCATCATGAGCAGATTTCAATATGTCAAACACTTCCTCCTCTCTTACACATCTACGAATAATCAAATCTGGACCAGTGTAAAAGAGGTCTCCTTGAATCCAGGAGTATGCAACACTTTTCTGAATAATATTCCGCTTTTCATGAGCGGGCAAGTGAGGTGGTGTTTTTCTAGTAACCAAATAATTGACGATGTCAACAAAAAACGAAGAATCTGTAGACACAACAAAAATATGTTTATCTGGAAAATCATCATTAACATGAGTTACATCACCAGTATTATCTAGTCTAGAAAGAAAATCTGCTACAACATTCGATTTTCCTGGTCTATCAACAATAGTAATATTGAATTCCTGCAACAATAGCAACCACCTAGTCACTCTACCACTAGTCAATGGTTTGTTCATCAAGTATTTAATTGCAGAATGATCAGTATGAAAAAATACTTCATATCCTATAATATAGTGTCTGAACTTATTAATTGCGGAAATTACAGCTAAAAACTCTTTCTTTGTAACTGTATAATTTAATTCAGCAAAAGACAAATTCTTACTAATATAATAAATAGCATAGGATTGCTTGTTTTCCTCTTGTCCCAAAGCTGCGCCAACAACCAGGTTTGGAGCATCGGAAGAAATATGAAAGGGCAAGGACCAGTTTGGACCTCTCAAGACTGGCGCTTGCACCAACTTTTCCTTCAATGCTTCAAAAGACTATTGGCAAGTTGTGGACCAAGAAAAATCACTATCCTTAGCTAGAAGTCGAAAAAGAGGAGCAACTATCTTAGAAAAAATTTCAATGAATCTTCTATAGTAACCAGCATGTCCTAAAAAACCTCTTACTTCCCTTTGAGTTTTGGGTGCAGGAAGATGCAGAATGATTTCGATCTTTGCCGGATGAACCTGGATACCTTTGTCAGAAATCAGATGGCCAAGTACCACTCCTGCTTTGCACATTAATCTAAATTTCTTGTCACTCAAAGCAAGGTGGGCTTCTTGGCAACGAAGAAGCACTTTCTCCAAATTTTCGAGAGCTTCCTGAAAAGAATTACCAAACACAGAAAATTCATCCATATAAATTTCTACAAAATCAAGATCATCAAAATAGCCAAGACTGCCCTTTGAAAGGTAGTCAGAGCATTACATAATCCAAAGGGAAGCACTTTATAGGCAAAGGTACCCCATGGGCATGTAAAAGTAGTTTTATCCTGATCTTTGGGTGCAATCTGTATTTGGTTATAGCCACTTAAACCATCCAAAAAGGAGAAATATTTCTTTCCTGCAAGGGTATCAAGCACCTGGTCAATGAAAGGGAGAGGGAAGTAATCTTTGAGAGTGGCTTTGTTTAATTCACCATAATCAATACAAATACACCACCTTCCATCTTTCTTAGGCACTAGCACTAATGGAGAGACCCATTGACTATCAGAAATAGGATAGATAAAACCAACATCTAAAATATTTTGTATTTCTTCTTTCACGACATATCTTAGAGCTAGATTCATTCATCTTTGGGGTTGTCAGACAGGTCAGGTTCCTTCCTTAATATAGATATTATGTGTACAAGTTTCAGCAGGGGTACCCTTCATGTCTTCATAGCGCCAAGCAAATGCACTAAGATGGTTTTGCAACAAATTCACAAGTTGTTCTTGCTGAGATGGGTCTAAATCTGAACTGATATGCAAAGACTTACCAGGACTAATCTAAACAAGAGTAGTATCAGGCTCCACAGTACTCAAAGGAGTGGTCAAAGACAACGGTATAGAAGAATGATAATCATGGTTTTCTTGGAAATCTAGGCTAAAAATATGGCTCAAAGGCTTGAAGTTAGGCATGGTGTCTAGATTGTTCAGGAAATATTGAATTTCATCTTCTTGTGAAGACCCAGTATAATGGTGAATAAGAGAAATAGATTGAGTCTCCTCATCACTGCTTTGGTCCAACCATAAAGTGTCTCGGAGATCCTGAATGGATCTGGCAGGGGGGTATAAGGTAACTTTCTTCCTAGAATCTCCATGTGAAATTTACATATCTCCGGAATGACATCCAATATATGCATCAGTTGTAGCAAGCCATGGTCGACCCAAGATCAAGGGATGTCCTCCTACCGGGTTCTTTGGCTGAAGCACAATGAAATCAACAGGATATTCCCAAAAATCCAATGAGATGATCACATCATCCAATACTCCTCCAGGCTTAATTTTGGATCTATCTGCTAATTCAAGCATAGTGGGAGTAGGGCGAAGGTGAGATAATCGAAGTTGATCCATGGTTTTCTTAGTCATTACATTAATGGCTACCCCCAGGTCTATAAGAACATTAGAGACAAGGATATTACCAATCTGAATTGTGACAACAGGGTTTCCGGGATTAGTATATTTTTCCATAGACACACATCTTATCATTAACTCTGCTGCCCTACCAACAAATTGAATAGTTTGGGGTTCCAATCTCTTCCACCCGGGTTTCTTGAGATAGAGTTCCCTAATAATCTTGGTACAAATGGGGATCTCTTTAATGGCTTGGAGCAAAGGTATATTAATGAAAATATTCCATAGTTCCGATGCCAAATGAGTCTCAAAAACAGGCTCTCTTCTTTCCGTTACTAGCCTCTCTGGGAAGGGAGGCTGGTTGGAAGAAGATGGCAAGGAATCAGAGGGTAAGGGCTTCTTAGTGACAATTTTCGGAGAATGGTTAAGAGTTTCCTCTTCCCCCTTCTCTTCAACAATCACCATAGGTTGTTTCTGATTTCCTAGTATTACATTCCTTCCTGATCTTAATTGAATATCATGAACTCCAATTGGAATAGACTGGTATTCGAATGGAAAAGGCGGGTTTGTTACATGGATCATTTGTACTGCCTTATTATTATTATTATTAGGATTGGGTGTGGGTTGAGCAGGCAATTGAGGAGGTCGGAAGGGTGGAGGTAAAGGTAATGGGGTAGTCTGAATTGGAAGTTGAGGCATTGGATAAGATACATGTGTAGGTGGGTATGGTTGCATAGGTGGTTGGTAAGAATATGGAGAATGAGTTGGGCCTTTCCAACCTTGTTTCCATGGTTGGGGAGGTTGCCCATGCTGATACTAATTTCCATACTGCCACTGATGATGAGAGTTAGGATATGAATATGCATGTGGATTATAACCAAAACAGTGTGGAAGAAATTCAGGAGCCATACTTTCACCTACCTGAGGCCAATATCTTCTTGCTCCCATAGCATACAATTGTTCAGCTTCAGGCTGCCCCCCTGTAAATACGGATTTAAGTCCAGGTATAGAGGGAAATTTTTCTGTGGTATGGTCTTCTACACAAATATCACACTTATTAGTTTCTTTCAAGTTAAGAGGGCATTCTTTAGGGGGATGCTTTGTCTCTACATTTAGGACAGAAAATACATAATGACTCTTGTTCCCTCATAAGTTTTTGTTGAAATTTTAAAGAGTCTAACCGTTTAGTGACAGTGTTCATTATATCAATTTTCATGTTTTCCATTTTATTTTCCAGTCCAACAATCATAGCATCAGTAGATTCAGTTTTTCTATTTTTATTTCGAGTTCCTCTACCGGATCTATACTGATTCCTTGAAAATTTCCGACATAATTCATAAATTTGATCAAAATTTTGCTGAGAAGTATCACCTTTTCCTAACAGATTCAAATTATTTCTAGCATTATTAGTAAGTCCTCTTAATAACAAGGTTTTAATAGTGTTGGGATCAAGCCTAAGTTTTGACCTTTGTAAAATATACAGAAATCTTTCCAAATAATCTTCAAGCATTTCATCATCATCTTGTATGATTGTAAAAATTTCATCCTGCATGTCCCGAGTTTTACAATATTCTTGATATTTAGACAAAAATACCCTCCTCATCTGGTCCCAGGAAGTTATGGTGTTTCCTCCAGCGTAAAGCTGAGTCCTTAAGGGTAACAGGAAATAATCTTAAATTCTGAGCCTTAGTTGCATAATCATAACTTCTACACAAAATATCAAACTCAAATAGAAAATAGTCAGGGTATTCATGAACTTTACCATGGAAATGAGGGAGATCTGGCGGTGAAATATTCTTCATCTGTGACATGGTGTCAGGATCCACAATTGGAAACACAAAAGTAGATTGTCCTTCACTTACCTGATTGTCACCAGTCCCTTCCAAATGGTCTCCTTGGTCTGCCATTGTTTCCTTTTTGCTTGTACTGCTTTCCATAGGCTGATCCACACCTGAGCTGTTAGTACCAGAATCCAGGTGGATTGTTCCTGCGTGATCATTTTGGATTTAATTGGGCTTCCTGCTTGTAGAAGGAGACCCAATGTTAGAAAATTTCTTTTGGCCATTAGTGGGCTTTGAGCCCTTACCTTTCCTAGGCATTCATCTCAAAAAAAGAAAGAAAAATATCAAAACAATTTCTAATAAAGAATACTGTCAGAAATCAATCAACACTAGTAAAAAATCCTTCAAAAATAATTGCAATAATAAAGGAAACTTACCTCTATTATACAATCAGAAAATTCTTACCAAATCAAATCGCCTCCCCGGAAACGACGCCAAAATGTTGGGTGCAGGAATTACACTTAAGTAAAAATCCTCAACACTTAATTGTCAACCCAGGGGATTCGTAAAATTAGAGACGAGGCACAGGAAATGCCAGAGATGGTATGAATATTTCCAATCTCAAATCCTACTTTTGAAAAGAAGAATTGCAGAATCAATCTTTAGAGAAGAAATATTAAAACTCAAATCATCAAAACAATTTGAGGCTAGAACAAGAAGAAATTTACTTGCAAAAGAGATTCAGAGATAAAGAGGAGCAATCACTCTAGAAAAATATTGATTAGCTACTGAGAATGTATTTCCTTCAGCAAAGACACTTTAGCAGTTTCCAACAAATGGGCCCCTTCAATCCTGCATATATAAAGATATCCTCTTGCGAAAAATAAATCTTGCACTAGTGTAGTATTCCTGCACTAGTGCAGGAATCAACGATTTATGCAGAAGTGTAAAGTAATTTCTTTACTAAAAAGGATTTTCTTCGTGCAAGGGCTTTGAACTTTCTCAAGTCCGCAACACTCAGATCCAATACCAAGAAACTAGTTCTTGTACTCGATCCAGGCTTCTTGCACCTTAATGTCTGATCCTTGAAATCAATAATTCATTACTGCAGTGTGATAAAACAATAAAGATGAATATCTGTAGAGAATAAGAAAACATTCTTTTTAATTAAGATATGATTGAAAGCAAGAAAGTTGTTAGAAGTAAGCTAGAAAGGCTTGCTGCATTATATTATCTAACGTTGGTGCGAGAACAATTCTCCTTCTTGCACCAGGGAGAAACCAAACCAATGTGTAGGAAATAAATAACACACCAACATGCACTGGTGCAGGAACAAACCAGGCAAAGGAAATAAACCAGATCGTGCAGAAAATAAATAGCACACCAACGTGCGCTGGTGCAAGTAACTCCTCCTGCTCAAACCAGACAAGGGAAAGAAATGAATCGTGCAAAAAGAAACTTAAATAATTCACGTGGTAGATATGCTTTCCACTCAAACGAAAATTCAAAGACTTCAAATTAAATCAAACTCAATAGTTTAATCATAAATTGCAAGAACAACAAGGAGGGAGAACGTGCTGGTTTGGTTGGGCCCTTGACCAACCAGCGCGTTTCCCTTTCAAACGAAAACGCTACTCAAAATTAATTCATCAAATATTTAAGCCCAAGATAAAATGTGCAGAACATGAGGCGGAGCTCTTCGTATTAGACTCTCAAAGAAATTACATACATGATTACATATCCAGCCCAGATTTGGGCGATAACACAAAATAGTCTTGTTACCGCCTCCTGGTTCTATTCAATTCTCAAAACATTGAACTGTTTGTCCTATTTACATTTCTGCTTATATAGATCCTTTTGGCCACAGGCCAAAAGGATCGTTTACCATTACATAGTCAATTACAGAAATAGTTGCAACAAATTACATAAACGATTGCAGAATAAGCTTTCGGCCTTCAAAATTAAATCGCTTTTACAAAATAGGCCGCGACTATCTCCAGCTGTCCGTTTCTCTTAAGTCTGATCTTAACTACTCTCGATTTTCCTGCTGTCATAGCTGGGAGTCATCTGCCTTCAGATATATCCTCATTGATCGTATCCAAAACAGGCAGTCAACCCAAGTGATCTAGATTTGCTGCCAAGATTCACGGCGTTGGTGCTGGTGTGGGATTTGTTCTGCACTAAAAATTAGCAATCAAGATAAGTGATGATCTATTAAATAGCATAGGAGGTAACGATAAGTTACGAAAGTAATTCTAAGCAATAAATCACGTAATAGATAGTTAATAAATGCTAAGATAAGTTAAAAAATCTAAAATATGAAAATTATGCAAAATGTGTCATCGTTCTCGCACTAGTGTAGGATGAGGGCGCATAAGATAGGTAAAACAAGGTAATGATTATGATTTGGAAAGGGAAGAATGGTAAAAAAGAATGCAATTTAGGGAACTAACAATTAGAAGTTGCTTGATCCACGTCACTTAAGTCATTCTCATCACATGTTTAATTTAACTCACTTTAATATTTTATTTTCCTAACTTAGACTTAGGGTCCTTAATTAAAAAAGATTAATTATTTGAATATATCTTAAACATGATGGAATTTCTTCAAATGACTTCTAGGTCTTGGAGGTCTCATGTACTCTAGCTCGTCTACAGAATTTGTGAGCTAGAGCACATCTGATGCTACCCCAAAATCTCAACAACTATTCCCCGTGTTTTAATGATGGACACAATCCAACACAAAGGAGGTTTCCCTAGTAGATCTTAGGGATCAAATAACCCAACCTATCTAAGACAAGAGCCCCCCGAGGATTCTACGATGGCTACCACCAATAAATAATATTAGGAAATTGGGTCCTAAGATGGAATTGACAGTAATTTCCATAATTAATTTCAAAGGGTCCTATGGCTATTTTAAATTGTTAGGTTAACCAATATAAGATCAAAGAGGATCCCAAATAGACAATCAATTAATTGTGAAAATTTCAAGTCTGAAATCCTATTGTAGCAACTGGAATTTATTTTTCTAATAGTTAATGAATTTAAAAATTTATCTTCTATGCCAAATATCAAATAAATCACACCACAACCTTCAAAAATAAACTATGAAAGAAAATAGCGTTGTAAATTGATAAAATCTAGTACACATAAAAAATCACAGTTATTTTTGGACAAATGTCCCTAGAAAAACCCAACTTGGGAAAACCGATGCAACAAATGAGGGTTTTATTATTATGCAGCTGTGAGAAATTTTGAGTACAATCTAGATGTTGAAAATTGGAAATCCTACAGAGAAAATATGGGCAAAGCTATCTTGAGGCAAATTATGCTCACTCTGAGCAATACTTACACTTGACTGCTATTGAAAAGAAAGCTCTCCAATTGGGCATGCACAAGTTCTGTGTCAACCTGAAGCTTCGTACCACACATGTTTCTCGAATCGTCTGCTAATCAAGTCGTCCTCCTTGTCGGTGAATGGGAAAATGATTCTTCGACACTTTGGAAACTCTACTCGACCTTTGGAACTGAAGACCTTTTCCCCTCAACGAAGATCGAATTTCCCTTGGAGGGTCTACGCTGCCTTTGCACAACCTCCTGGAGAAATCTCGACTTTTCTCTGCAATGCATTGCATCATATCTGCAAAAAATTCCTCCGACCACACTGTCTTTGCCCCTCATTATCTCTACTTCCTTACTGAAGCTTGAACTCTTTCAGCACTGCTGGCTCTCTGAAAAAATCGAAATCTAAGGAAATCAAAATCCCCAATTTTATTCTTCATCTACCCATTGAATTATTTTTATAATCCTTTGTTGGAGCACCAACGAGAATTATTAGAACTTAATCAAGAGCCCAAATTAATTCCTAGTCGATCTATGTGAGTTTCCAGATGATTCTCACCTTATCTCAATTAATACTGATTAATTAACCATCTTCCCTAAGTTTAGACATAGAAAATATTTTAAAATATGTTAATAATCTAATTCAGACACTTCTAGGTGTAATTTCCATAAATAATTTTTGGGTTATGGAGATCTCACATGTTTTAGCCTCTCCACAAATTTTTGAGACTAGTGTTAACACCAGAAAATCGTACAGGAAAAACACATTATGAAGGGGAAAAAATTAATTAATTCCTAAGGCTCAGTTAGAAATTGGCGAAAAACGCACTTGCAACAAAGGATTTTTTGTGCACAACATGCTTTATCCTTCGATAGTTGCGCAGTCCTGGGGATGGCGAAAAGTCACCATCCGAGACCAATTTACACACTTGGTGAAGATGATTCTTTTTCAGTTATATTCAAGGACAACTGAATTCGTGCTACCTTAAATAGTAATTCTACCCTCAAAGGAATCTCTTATCCTATTCTTGAGTCACCATGAATCTTGGGCCAAGAGAAGTTCAAAATTTTCTATATAAACTCGCCATGGTAAGAGAAAAATAAGAAGCATTGTTATGTTGGCCAAATTGCTACCATAACAATACCAGCTTTCAAGTGTTGAAGCAAGAGGATTGAAGACACTAGCATGTTGGCCATCCAACATCCTAGTGAAGAAGAGAACTCCACCATTGGAGAGTTGTCATATTCATTTTGTGAGAGGGAGGAGAAGCTTACAAGGAAATCAAGGAAAGGGACCCCATTGCCTTGAGTATTTGAGCTCCATAGCTCAAAGGACTCACTGCAAGTGTGATAGCATTATATTATTCTTACTACCAACAACCAATAAAGGGATTTTTCTCCATTATTTTATTGGTTTGTTTCCTCCATTTGAGAATTATTGTCTTGTGTTTTTTCTTTTTAAGTTCATTTTTTTATATGCATTCCTTACCTTATGATTTTTTCTTTGTGTTTAGTCTGTCCATTAAAAACACCATAATATTCTCTGTGATTTTTTCAGGAAGAAACCTACAGCTAAAGAGGTGTCTTTTGGTACACTAGTGTGGAAAAAACACTACCACATGATTAACGACTCCACTAGTTTCATTTCCTTGGTTTCATGGTTGTTTTGCAGGACCTCCTCTCTGCATAACCAACTACAAGGTGTTTAGGGACTATCTACGAATTATTCAGGACATTTCGTTCCTATTATGAGAGGTAGAGAGATCAATTTGTTTATTATCTTTCTCGACAATGTATTTCTCTTAGACAGACATGTACACCACGCCTCTTTTTAAAAAAAATGGTGTTGTATTACAAAAAGAAAACATATTTGTATTAGGAAAAGTGAAAGCGGCCCATTATCTACAAATCATTTCAATTTTTGCAAGGAACAATCAAAACACATAATGTAATTAGAGGGGAAGTAAAGGATCGTTGCTTACACTATCACACCCTAAAGAAAATTAAGACTCTTAAAAACCAATCATAACTTGAACTCACTAAATTCTCCCCATAGGGGCGACAAAAGAAATTATAGTTTAGGTTAGGACCATTGGGAGTAGGCATCCAATAAGCTGCCATGATAATATTACATTTTGAAACATAGATGTTGACTATTTAGGGAGATTAAAATCCTTCTATCCGCCCATGGAAACGATTTCCTGAGCATTATAGAGACCCAATTCAGAGGGGGTTTGACTTAGGTCCAGTGCGTGCAGTACTATTTGGGGCTACCCAAACCATCTAGTGCTCAGTACAGGTAACTGATTACCAAGAAGCCAAAGACTCGAATGCTCACGTGGGATGAAGGTACTTTAGTGGCCAAAAACTAGGGCATCCTTTCCCTATAGATTATGGTGCGGGCAACACTAGATCCTCACCACCATTACCTTTGTTGATTCTTCGGCTTTTGGTAGGCGTCGCCAGTTCTTTCGGGACGTTGGCCCTGGTACCCATCATAAGTTATCTCCGCAAGGCCTAGTTACATTGAGAGTGTGAGGATGATCAAGTATATATAGGGTTTTTATATCATACTCAAAACCAACAAAAACCTTATTTTTTACTTGATTGTCACATAGTATAAATTTAAGGAGAAAAATTACCTTTCCATTTTTTGCTTTGTTTTATGTATGTGATTATGTTATTTCATTAATAAAGATCATCCTTCCTCCAAAGTAAAAAACCAAACAACAAGTTACATTAATCGACACCAAAGGGGACCCAACAACACCCTCCCAATCTAGGCATTTCTTAAACGTCCCCCCATTACCAGGACGATTTTCAGGCCTCCCATCGTTTAGGCATAGAGGATGCCATGCTGCCCCATTATAGGATATTCCTTTATCAAGAAATATTTTATTGGAACCCCCCAAGGGTCACCAATCACCACACCAGTGGATACCCCTTCAGGGTCACCAAACTCAACTCCTCCTATGACCCCTCAAGGTCAAAGGATCACTACCCCTTCGGGGAGTCAACAAACCACTCCTCAGGGAACGCTACAGGGAAATATGCCCTAGGCACCTCCCCAAGGCCACCACATACATACACATATTCAACATCATCATACGATAGTGGTTAATGCTTTATTACCTTTCTTATCATCATTAAATCTTCCAGATCTAACCAAGTTAACGAATGACCCTATTGCACATGGCCTTAACTGGCCACCCATGCCGACTAAGCTCCCTTCAGATATTCCAAAATTTAAAGGTAAGCAAGTGGAAGACCTAGGAAATCACATTATGAATTTCCACCTATGGTGTTCTTCGGACAATATCATAAATGATACCATTAGAATAAGACTATTTCAACTCACCCTATCAAAATGGTATGTTGACCAACCCTCTACGTCACATGGAACCTTTAATGCCCTCGAAACTGTGTTCCTCACTTTCTTCCAACTCCTGATTCATTATGATTCAGGGATGGAAATCCTCACCCATTTTAGACAAATACCTGTTGTTCATATATCAGACCATCTCCATGAATGGCACGAAGTCGTAGCTTGTGAAAAGCTAATATCAATGATAGAGTTCTTCTAGACTTATTTTTGAAAACACTCACAACATAAATTTCAAAATATGTGGCAATGCAAAAACCTCACAGTGAGGAAGACGTCATTAGTAAATCCCATCAACTAGACTCATTTACACCAAATCCGGATATATTTGCAAACTTATAGAGAGTTACCAGGAACGTCGAATACCATTGACGGTTTGATAGGGTCCTTATCCCAAAGTCAACCAAAAAAAAATTATCGACACCTTGCATACTCTTATGATACTATGTAGAATGTATCGCAAACAGGGTACTATCATAGTCATCCCGCACCTCTGTAGAACATGACTAAAATGGAAATTCCATACCACAAACTACAAGGAGGTCCATACCCTCCCTTGCAGGGAACTCAATATTCAGCTAGAAATGTCTATACTAGAGACCCACCCCAACATACATACTCCAACTAGGGACAGGGGAACCTGTACTTCCCTTTCACCACACAAAATATACCACCAGTGCAGAACAATGCACTTGTTAACCTAGTGCAACCCTTCGAGAATCGACATTAACCTTCACATGACCAGGAGAATAATAATAATCCTCCGAATGCTACAAAGAAAAAACCAAAGGGAGACTCTGGATAAGGGGTTAGTGATCAACACCGCCCCCAACGATCTTAGGCTGAGGGAAACTCCAACTGAAATGAGAACCAGGAACCAACCAATAAATCTGAAAGGAAAAACAAGATGACTAGTCTAAGGACAAACCATTCATGTGCCATATGTGGGGAGTATGACCATTACACCCACCACTATCCCGAAATTCCTAAGTTGAAGCAAATTTAGGGTAACCAAGGACAAGGGGGAAAAAAACAACAGTCTACAGTCATGCAGGAACCATTCCCCCATCAGGGAATGGTTAAAACCCAACAACAACAACCACCCAAAAACAATGCCGAAGGAAACAACCACGATATATTCATGGTTGAAGAAGAATTATTCTTCCTAACACGAAACAGGAAATACGAAGCAGCCCTGGATACCAACCCTCTAGGTAAAAGTACGAGCGCACCTATTTCATCGTTAACGATCTCCAAGTCACCTATTAAGTCCATGCAAAAAATGGTAAAAGGGATGACAAGGCGCGCAAGGCATCACTCCAAAGCTGCTCACATGGACGACTTAGCTCAGTGTCCCTCAGCTATGTCAGCTTTAGAAGTCCTAAAATCTTGCCCAACCCAGCAGAAAGCCTTACTTTCCACATTAGGCATAATCGACCCTTCTAATTCTTGCCTAATGGTCTTCGATCTAGACCAGGCAGTCCCAAGGCTTCCTTCTCTAGTCACTTTCCAAATACTGGTTTTGTTCCAGAACTTCACCATTCATCACTGCATCGTGGATGAAAGAGCATCCACATGCATTATGTCCAAAATAGTTTGGAAGAAGTTAGGATCATTAGAATTGAAACCATCTAACATCATGCTCAGAGCATATGACGAGCGCCCATTAACCCCCGTGGGTCTTTTCCAAAACATACCAAAACACCTTGTTGGAAAGATAGTACTCATAGACATTGGAGTCTTGGATGCACAATTATACTATAAAATCCTCCTTGGAAAGCGTTATATGTATGTTATGATAGCTATAACATCGTCTATTTTCAGGGTGATGATGTTCCCCCATGAAGACAAAATCATCACGATCGACCAACTCACGTATTACGAAAATAAACCAGTGACTACTCTGGATTTCATACTACCATACGTAGATAAAAATACTGAAATGATGACAAAATGCATATAATTTGGCCTCGACCAATTCAAACCTTCTACCCTCCTTGGAACGTACCAAGGAGATACCTCTATAAAACTCGAGGAAACCCTAGAAACCGCAAAGGCAGTGGTGTGCATGATGAGTTCATCAAACAATGAGAGTAGCCTAGAGTCAGAACCTGACATCACTAATGTCATCACCACTGATTCGACATTACTATTGGGCTTCCAATTTGTCTTATTTTTACTCGAAATCTCTCATGTTGTTGATGATTATTGTTGCGAGTATTTGATTACATTCCTTGTTCTAACATAATTAAAAAATTATTAATTAAGGTTTGTATGTTGCAGGTTTAAAATTGGTTAGATTATTATTTGGACCTGCCTACACCAAAGCAGAAATAGATTCCTGCACTAGAGCAGAAATTCCGACATTGCCATCCTGCAAAGGCTAGCAAACATGCTCCAACTTCAAACTGTTTCATAATTAAATACAGAGTTTAACTCGTAGCACACAGTTTCATGCAGAAAGACACCAAGGTTATAATACCCGTCCTCGTGATGGCCATGGTGGTCGTGATGCTGAAGGCAATTCTCTTCTTCGAAGGGCAATGCTCTGGACTCCAAAATATGGAAGTGTACGTAGGTTCGTTGAGGAGGAAGAAGCAACAACAACTTACGATATGATCGCCATAGAATACTGAGGTTCGAATTCTGTAACGAATTTCGATATGAGTCGTTACATAAAATGGCTACACGCTGGAACTCAATCTGGTAGCACAATTGCACCGGCTGATAAATAATTAAATCTTCTTCATGAAAATGAAGTACAAGTGCAAGATAAGATATATCGTCACTGCAATGGGTCCTGCAGTGGAGAGAAGTAACAAGGGTATACCATTCTTCATGGATAACATATTTAAACTGATTCGATGACTTGTGGCTATTTCTGGACTGAGAGCTCTTCCTAGATGCGGCAACGAAGCTCCTTGATTCATTGTAATTATCTCTTGGTAGAGGTCTTACACGTGTACTCTTCCAGCATATGTGCATTCTGTTGTCTCATCCCCAAAAAATTTGTCCTCAAGATGATATTTCCATGTGATGAAGGTTTGAATAAAATGAGAGCCACGATTTGTGAAAGTAGTTGTCCACCCACAATGTCAGAGGAACAATCTACCAGATTTCGACATTCAGATTGCAAAACCAATTTTATTTTTGGCGAATTGTTAAGATTCATAAACTTCTCCTCTTTTATTTTGATTGGATGATTGAAAGCCCCAAATTGTAATTCGATCTATATATATAAATTGCATGGAGAAAATAAGCAGTTAATTAAGGAGGCAAAAAATTAGGAAATCGACCAGGAGGGGAATTTGGAGGTACACAAAGACAGAGAAGGAGTGCGCAGAAGGGAAGAGGAGTTGTCCCAATGTAGCCTCATGCATTTTATCACTAGTGGAATGCTCCTCTCGTCTTGCTGGAGCCGAGAGTTGTCTGAAGAATGTAAAGATTGATTTCAGGAATTAATTGAAGCAATTTTCATCCATGTTCTGTTTATTTATTTGTTGCATCTAATGTTTTTTAATTTATGTGTAAACCAGGTCACTCATAGAGGGTGTGAGTTGGTTGGGTTGGCCGATAGACCAGATTAACACCCCTCTCCATATCTTAGATTAAATAAAATTCAATTTATCATTTACTGTGTGAAGTCATTTAATCATTTACAATCTCTTTCCTTCTCCAAACCGGTGTTATTTAATTTGTTGCAACACTTTCCTTCTGTTGCAAAATTAATTGATTTATCACATTAAAGGTTGTGCTTGCACTCAAAAAATTTCTTTATCTTCAATAAGATTGTGTCCCTTTGGAGTTGTAACATGCATTGATCCATATAACTCATATTCCATAACCTAAGATCTATTCGAGCATTTATGGAAACAACAATCACATATGAATTTATGTTTCCGTGATGGAAACTACACTATGTTGAAAACGATAACATTTATTTTTCATTGTAGTTACCCTTTAAGCTTCTGGACAAGATTAATATTTGGAGATAAGGAAGGCGAGAGATCCAGATTAAATTAATTTATATGTTTATTTACACAGTAAATTCACTTGTTATATTGTTGATGCTTTCAGGTTAATTTCACACAGAATTAATGCAATAAGAGTTAGTACATGCAGAATGGTTTTGAATTGCTTTTGAGTTTATTCTAGTGTTTACAGTCTTTTGATATTGTGTTGACACTGCTTGGTTTCTAGTTATGATTTCCTTTCTGTTTGCTCAGAACTTCCTTCCACATTGATAGTACAATATTGCCTTTTATTTCCCGCATGATTTAATTGTTTGGATTGGTTTTTTCTCGAATTCTCTTTTAGTGAAGGATTTCATTTATTGTCAAGATTAATGTGCAAGATAGACTAGAGTTTCATTTGCAGGTTGTTGGGGGATTTCTCTTGCATTTTCGGTGTTGCTTCTTGAAGTTCATGAACTATTCGGATTGACAAATTAAATGTTGATACATTTATATACCCTATATTGCAAACCAAAATTTTGGTGCCGTTGTCAGGGAGACGCTTAGGGGATAGACCTTAGTGACTTGTTGCATTTGGTTTTTTTCCTTCACCTAGTTTCTCTTGCAATTTTATTTATTTCTTTCCTGCATTGCTGCTTTAAGGTTTCTCATTTAATTTAATGTTGTAAGAACCCCCCACCCTACCCACATATATACACACTATTCATGTGCTAACAAATGTACCAGTGGGCTTGATAAAAATAGGAAAATTCTATTTTGAGGAATCATTCAATGAGGAGTTTTTATGCTGCTATAGAGACATATAACTCATCCAATGAGGAATTAACAAGTGCAGAATTTAACATTTTTCTGGAACATAAAAATGATATCATAAAATATTTGATTTCGAAATTGGATGATTTGCAGGAAGAGTGGAAGTAGGATGAAAACCCATCGCTTATCTTTTGCACCAATTGTATAAAGAAACACTTCCTTGGAAAGTGTTGACTTTGTAGCTTGAAAATTTGCAAAATTTGTGAAGAGGATCATCAAACAGAACATTTCTCATCCCTACCAATATTCCTGTAGGCACTCAGGGAATCAAGTAAGGAATTGAATCAACTATCGGGTATAAATCAAAATCCATTATCATTTGATACTTGGAATGATTCTTATTTTCCTGAGCAGGTTCCTCAACATGTTTATAATCTTGCAGTTTCATGGAAAACTTCTAATCCTCCTCCAAGTAAATATCCTACTCCATGGTCGTAGTGGCCCTCTCCTTGGCCCTCATCCTCGAGCCAGATATCTCCATGGCCTCAAGAATCATTTGAATATTTATCTCTAGGGAAATATCCCATGCAAATTCAATCATATGAGCGCCAACAACAACCTCAATTTCTTTCCAATGCACCATTAAGTTATCCTCCTCCATGGTCCCAATCACATGTGCCCTTACCATAGCCTTAATCCATACCCTACCCCTTATCCTAATCCTTACCCTACTTCTTATCCTTACCCATACCATAGATCTCATTCAAACCCTAATCCATACCTTAATTCATACCCTAGTCCTAGTCCAAACCCTAATCCATACCCTAACCCTAGTCCATACCCTAATCCATATCCAGACCTAACTCTAGTTCTAATTTCAAACCTATACCTAACCCTAACCCAAATCCTAATCCAAGTCCAAACCTTAGTCCAAGCATTAACCAAAACCCTAGCCCAAACCATATCATAAACCCTAATTTAAACCATAAGGTTGCACAATAGTTTCAAACACCTATTCTTCTCGTTGATTCCCATGTTGAACATAATTCTACATATTTCATGTTTTAAAGGGAATGAATTTGGAAAATTCCCCCATTACCGCAGAACATTCACCCCGGGAAGATATAATTCAAAGACCACCAGAGGAGAAATATTTCATTGGAACTTGTTCTGAAAATGTTGTTGAAACTAAAAACCCTAGAAACTCTCAGCCATTCTTGTCAATTTGAAAATCAAATATTTGAGCATGAACTTAAGGGATTTATCTTTTGTCTTTCACCAGATTCTTTGTGCCTCTAGGAAAGTGAATATCAAACTATGGAAGACTTGCATCAGTTGGAGAATCATAAATATCTGGATTCCATTGAATCCTGGTTTCTAGCAGTCATCAAGCCACCTTATTTCCTCATCATTCGGAAACTCTTGGTACCATATCAATTGAAGCAACTAGTTTCTCATGCCTTGGTATGTATTAAAGTCTATTCTTTAAAACTAAGTGTGAGTATAATCAGTATTTTGTTACACACATGGCTTCATTGGAAGTACACCTACACTTAAAAGGTGATATTTATTTCTTTAAAAATAGGGTAGGGTAATATGAGAATAATGAATAAAGATGTATAAAAACACTCTTGAACTTGTGATTCCTCAAAAGCACAAATTTTTGAAATTTCTATTATCATGCACTCTCGTGGTAAGACTTGTCAAAAGAAATTTACACTTAATACCTCATATTTTAAAGTGACTTTGATTATGGATTAACATGTCAGTAAAGGATATTGTTATAAGTTACATGTAATACTTTTCTCCTATCCTAATAAAATATCATCCAAAAATTCTTTTTTGAAGTCCTCTTCTAAGGGATCAATGAAAAACCTCCTATGGTGGACCACACCTACAAAAATCTAATAAGCTTTCATAAAGAACCCTGACATGATCAACTCAAGGAATATTTTTTGTCATTATCTGAGATGTCTTTAAATAAGTTCTTAGGGTAGCATGACTAACCAGTAAAGAATAGTAATTAAAAAAATTTCATGCCATCCTGCACTCTTAAGGAGTATATGTGCTTTCCCACCTACTAAGTAACCCATCTAAGGTTAATTATAATCAGATTTTTTCTAAAAAAAACATAAATAAATTACTTGAGGGATAGGAGGTCTCATTGCGAGCTAACCTATTATGGTTATGGGTCCTAAGGAAAATGAAATTACCGCACTGGTAACCAAGCTAGGGTAATGGCGTTCAGTTTAAAAGCTGGAAGACAAGAGGTCTCATTACGAGCCAACTTGTTCTTCTTGTTAGTTCTCGTGAATGGCACTGTCAATAGTTGGTTACCAATCTAGGTCAGCAGACTTCAATTAAATTATAAAAAGAGAAAAAGTAAATGCTCTTAAATGACTCTGAATCTATATCTAATAGGTGGTACAAAATCATTTCACGAGGATAAAAGGTATCCCTGTCGAGGCTATAGACGCTTGCTTGCAGCAAGGCTATGCATATGGATTAAAGTTAATCTACACTATTATTTACTTGGTTTATTTTGCCTTTCCCTGAACTCACTATCAATATCTTTGAGAATGACTTTAAAATCATTTTTTTGTTATACCTTGGAGTTATATATTTTTGGAATAATTATTATAAGCGTGGGACCCTAGTGTAGGTAACTCATTGTGCCCAGGCAAGGAGAGCTTCAACTATATATGGATAATGGTAAAATGATCACTGTGGGAAGGTATTGTTGTCCACTTTTAACACTATAGTTTTTCAAATCAGGTCACTCACATTTACAAGAGGATATTAAAGTAAAACTTTTGATCAGGGATGCCTCCGAGATATTATTTTGGAAATTTAAAAAAAAATTGGTTATTTTATTCAAGCAATAACACCATCCTTGAAATTTAGTTTTTTTCCATGGCAAATTTCGGTTTAGATTTTCAAAAATCAGTCTAAGCAAATAAAGTGTCCAACAAACACTCTGTTTTTAGAGAAAGATTTATCTAGCACAAGAAATGTGATCACACAGAATTGCAAGGACATCAGTATGAATGCCTATAAATGTTTTTAATTTTTGTTTTTTTGCGAGGAAGTGACATTATTAGATTTCCTTGCATGAGGACATGAAAAATGGTCATCATGGGGGGATGTTGGGCTTCCAATTTGTCTTATTTTTACTCGAAATCTCTCATGTTGTTGATGATTATTTTTGCGAGTATTTGATTACCTTCCTTGTTCTAACATAATTAAAACATTATTAATTAAGGTTTGTATGTTGCAGGTTTAAAACTAGTTCGATTATGCTTTTGACCTGCCTGCACCAGAGAAGAAATTTCGACATTGCCATCCTGGAAAGGCTAGTAGACATGCTCCAACTTCAAACTATTTCAGAATTAAATACATAGTTGAACTCGTAGCCCACAGTTTCATGTGGAAAGACACCGTGGTTATAATAACCATCCTCGTGATGGCCATGGTGGTCATGATGTTGAAGGCTATTCTCTTCTTCGATGGGAAACACTCTGGACTCCAAAATATGGAAGAGTACGTAGGTTCTTTGAGGAGGAAGAAGAAGCAACAACTTATGATATGGCTACCATAGAATACTGATGTTTGAACACTGTAACAAATTTCGATCTGAGCCGTTACATAAAATGGCTACGCCCTGGAACTCAATCTGGCAACGCAATAGCACCGGCTGATAAAGAATTAAATCTTCTCCCTTCAATGATATATTCATGAACATGGAGTACAAGTGCAAGAATATAAATATAGTGACTGAAATGGGTCCGATTGTGGAGAAAAGTAGCAAGGGTATACCATTCTTCACGAATGACATCTCAAAGTCAATAAACCAATTTGATGACTTGCAACTATTTTTGGACTGAGAGCTCTTCCTTGATGTGGCAACGAATCTCCTCGGTCCATTGTAATTATTTCTTGGTAGTGGTCTTACATGTGTACTCTTCCGGCATATGTGCATTCTGTTGTCTCATCCCCAATAGATTTGTCCTCAAAATGATATTGCCATGCGATGAAGGTCTGAATCAAATGAGAGCCGCGAATTGTGAAATCAGTTGTCCACCCAAAACGTTAGAGGAACTATCTACCAGATTTTGACATGCAGATTGCAAAACCAATTTTATTTTTGGCGAATTGTTAAGATTCACAATATTCTCCTCTTGTATTTTGATTGGTTGATTGAAAGCCCCAAATTGTAATCCGATATATATATATATATAAATTTCCTGGAGAAAAAAATAAGTTAATTAAGGAGGCAGCGAATTAGGAAATCGATCAGGAGGGGAAATGGGAGGTACACACATTCAGAGAAGGAGTGCGCAGAAGGGAAGAGGAGTTGTCCCAATGTAGCCTCACGCATTTTATCACCGGTGGAACACTCCTCTTGTCTTTCTAGAGCCGAGAGTTGTCTGAAGAATGTAAATATTGATTTCAGGAATTAATTGAAGCAATTTTCATCCATGTTCTGCTTATTTATTTGTTGCATCTAATGTTTTTAATTTTTTTTAAAACCACATCACTCATAGAGGGTGCGAGCTGGCTGGGTTGGCCACTAGACCAACTCAACACCGCTCTCCATATCTTAGATTAAATAGCATTCAATTTATTATTTATTGTGTGAATTCATTTAATCATTTACAGTCTCTTTCCTTCTCCAAACCAGTGTTGTTTGATTTGTTGCAACACTTTCCTTTCGCTGCAAAATTAATTGATTTATCACATTAAAGATTGTGCTTGCACTCAAAACATTTCTTCATATTGAATAATATTGTGTCCCTTCAGAGCTGTAACATGTATTGATCCATCTAATTCATATTCCAAAACCTAAGATCTATTTGAGCGTTTATGGACACAACAATCAAATATGAATTTATGTTGTCGTGATGGAAACTACACTATGTTGAAAACAATAACATTTATTTTTCATTGTAGTTACCCTTTAAGCTTCTGGACAAGATTAATATTTAGAGATAAGGAAGGTGAGAGATCCACATTAAATTAATTTATAATTTTATTTACACAACAAATTTACTTGTTTTATTGTTGATGCTTTCAGGTCAATTTCACACAGAATTAGTGCAAGCAGAATTAGTTCAAACAAAATTAGTACAAGCAGAATGGTTTTGAATTGCTTTTGAGTTTATTCTAGCATTTATATTCTTTTGATATTGTGTCGACACTGCTTGGTTTCCAGTTAGGATTTCCTTTCTGTTTTCTTAGAACTTCCTTCTGCATTGATAGTACAAGATTTCCTTTTATTTCCCGCATGATTTAATTGTTTGGATTAGTGTTTTATCAAATTTTCTTTTAGTGCAGGATTTTATTTATTGTCGGGATTAATGCGCAATATAGACTAGAGTTTCGTTTGCAGGTTACTGGGGGATTTTTATGGAATTTACAGTGCTTTGTCTCTAAGTTCACGAACTATCTGGATTGAAAAATTAAATGTTGGTACATTTATAGACCCTATACTGCAAATCGAGAATTACTACGGTACACCATCTCCCTAACACCATTTTTGTATCCCCCACCTAGTTTTGTTTCACAACAAGTCATGAAAACTCTCACATTTCCAAATATGGCTTTCGCCATACCAATCTAGTATTTGGCCCCTCCGACCACTCGGGAAACCTAGGTATTACGACTACAAGAATAATTCCTATTACCTCCCAAGAGGTCACAATAGAAAAAGAAGCCGCTGCAGCAATACCAGCTGGTACTATCGCAAAGGATAACAAGAAATGGAAGAAGGTTGAAACCCCCAGGCTCCCTAGGGAATCACAACCTTGTGCACTATGCAATGTCGTAGGCCATCCTACTAACATTTTCCCAGAATTAGATGAGTTGAAAGGTCTTCTACATGTAGAAAGAATTGCCATGAACTCAACCACCTGTGAAAAGGAGAAGGTCACAAATACTTAAGGTAAAGAATTACGCACCAACCATGTGTGTGCCATATGCGACCAATACATGCAATACACTCATCATTTCCTAGATATGCCTCGATATAGGGATGCATTACATGCCCTAGAGAAATCCAATCTGTAGGACCCTTATACAAGACCCATGCAGATGGAGCAGGACTGGTCCAAAACCATCTTATACGTACGAGAAGAGCTCGCATCATGCTCGTACCCAACCAACCCAACGGTACAAACACCAAGAAGGAATATAGAGGCCACACCTCACGTCTAGGTCTACGCATTGTGTGATGAACATGATCACTCGATTTTTCAATGCCCCAAGTTAAGGGCATTCAATCGTTAGTACCCAATTCCTCATGTTGTCCAAAGAAACTTGTCTCGGGACAAATGACATACATGTTAGATATGTCGAAGCAATCACCATGTACGCAATTATCCCCATATCCATCATTTTTGGTCTATGTTAGATTTCATGCATTTATTTATCGCTAAAAATTCCGACTCAGCAAATTCAGACTCAGAATCCGCAGACAATACTACAACTAAAGGAATTGAAGCATACGAGACCATATTATTTGTAGCGAAAGAGAGGCGGCCACTAGGATGGTCACCTCCTGCCCAAAACCATCCATAGACTCAAGTCTCGGTCTGCGCATTGTGCGACGAACCTAATTATTTGATCGTTCAATGCCCAAATTTAATGTGATGATACCCGATCACCCTAGTGGTCCAAATAAATTTGGCTAGACGTAGATGACACACATGTATTATCTGTTAAGGTAACCATCATGTTTTTCACTGCCCCCACGTTAACCAATTTCATGTTGTGTTAGGTTCCATGCACCTATTCATTTCCGAAAATCTTGACTTGGCCAATTCAGACTCAAACTCTGCAGAGAGTTCTGTGACTTAGGGGAATGAAGCATTTAGGTCCATTCTATGTGTATCTGAAGAGAGGCATCCAAAATTTTTTTTGACTTCCTCTCATCACCACCACCAACCTATATATGGGAAGGAAACCAAACGCCCCACCATGCTAGGGTGAAAACCTGACTTCTCATGTACCCTATGCGATAAACGTAAGTACATGGTTAACCAATGTTAGGAGCTAGAGAGGTTCCATGACTTTTTTCTCGTAGTAACCCCCATCCTCGACATACGTCTCTCTAATCAAGAGAAGATCACCCACTTCTATTGTTTAATTTTCTCCCAATTTCATCATACGAAGGACTGTCAATATCTTCCATGATTGGGAGCATCCAGAGTAGCATTAAACCAATACCACCCAAGGGAGCCATACCACGCAAAATCTAAGACCCGAAGAAGGTGGAAACACAGAAATAATCCATCATATGACCATCGCCAGTTATTGTCATCTTACATCGTGAGTAGTACTGGATCACATACAATTTACTCAGTGAGTACCTATACTCCATGCAACATTTTCACCAGGCACTCCCATGGTACATAAGCATGTTGTATGTTACAAACATTTCTGCATCTATGTATCCAATGCCATTCTTAGTTAGAGGAATATTCTTGTACCCCTCGTACACTGCCAAGGTTACATGAACCTCCTCTTACTAAAATCAAACCAATTATCGTGGAAATACTTCCGCCATCTAATGCTAATGACATAAAACATCATGTACAATTCATCTCATAATCCATGGGAACCATGATTCGTGTTGTCTGCTCATCATTTCTTGGTGTTGAGACCACTGCAACTACCATAACGGTATTAGTACCTTCGATGGTGCAGACCCATCCCATCTATGGTTTGTCAAACTCATCTAGTTCTATTACATCAACCACAGAATCATATTCTTGTTTGTTGACCAACACTACTAGGCCCGAATCCACTCCTCACGGTCTCGTACAAAACAATTCCCCCTTAGAAATCTCGTTTCACTCTAATGAAGATATATTAGAGGCCATGATGGAACCTGAATGTTTGTGGGATGCCATGCACCACCAATCATTTTTTCTACCAGAAAAAGCATCCGTGCCTAGAAACACAGAGACCCATGATATTTGCGTCATTGAATCTAAATATTTCATGCCATCAGGAAAATTAGATTGGTTCAAAAATCCTATCCCAGCGCTCGATGTGTTTTAGGAGGGGAACATGTCAAATATCTCATCTACCATTAAGGTTAATATTTCAATAAACCCTGGCACTATTGAAAATATATTTCTATGGGAAACATGCTTCCCAGAAGAGGTAACCTCATACACACACTTGTTTCCATAATATAACGATATTTCCACATGGCCATATTCTGAGATGCCTAGTATTAACTCTGTGATCATGGAGAACCACACCGACACTTGGCCTGATGCTTGCTTAGCTAAGAAAAAACAACATCAGCTTCACTCGGTTAGAGAACCCATCATGTGCGCCTTCCTGTGTTTTTCTTACACCCTTCTTTCTAGTTTTCATATTTTGATAGATGGATGTTTTCACTTGGGGTATTGGATTTTGAAGTTGCAGGATACAACACCTTCATAGCAAGCTCACTCCCTCGGTGGAAATCAACAGACAAGGTATCATCCTACACTCAACATGATATGTTTCCCCCAACACTTTTCATATGCTTCCATCATGTCTTTGACATTAACCATAGGGTTCGCCATTTCGACCACACTTACCATAAACTTCTACATGCACATGGTAAGTGACCGCATCGGTCAATAGAGCCCCACCTACATGGATCACCTCAGTTCATAGTTCCCTTCACACTATTGGAATCCATGTTCATCCCCCCTAGGCCCAAGATTCATTTTGCACACATGTATCAAAGATCAACCTCATACTTATATTCTTTGCACCTTTCTATCCTCCCCTATTCTCAGGTTGCCATTGTTGATCACGAACGGATTGAATTTCATGCACCAACACATGCTACATTGGGCCTAAAATTCACCCATATAACCATAACCCATTTGTATCACTTATTTTTCCTCATCACCCCCACACTGAGACCAACCAATGAGGCCCCCACCCTTAGAAAAACACCCTCCTTGCATCATCATGCATGATCACACATATTAATGGGGCACCCTGTTGATCAGCAGTTGTCATTGATGTCAACCCAAGCAACACCAGGGGCTACCCCAATATTGCATGAGAATTTTGACCTACCAAACTACTATATTATGGTTCAATAATGATTTTTATGGTTTCTTCTTGGCGAGAAGTTTCCGTTGATATATGGCACGCCACATAATTCTTCACGGTTTGAGAGATATTCATGTTTGAAGTTTGTAACCCGAGTTAGTGGGCTAAAACCCCATGGGGTTGTGTCATGGGTCATTGAAAAGTCATAATTAATATTTTTTAAGCTCCTAAAATTCCTCCCACTGTCACTTGTTGAAGCCCCTCTCAACCTAATCATTTATATAAATTGTGATCCTCATATCCTCCTTATGTAGGGTTTTCGTTATCTGAAACAAGTCATCATGGAATTTTCCCTATAACCTTTTTTCTACGAAGGTTCAGAAGCTGAAATTTTTATGTGGTGAAGCCAAAATCCTGATGAAGCTCTTGTAAAAATTTTAGACCAAGGTGCATAACATTTTCGGAGATATGATCTGTTAGTCATCAGTATTTTTCACTTGTTAGTGATGACTAGTTCTCACAGCCAAGTTTTCTAGCAGCTGATCCAAAAATTTTTCATATTTTCCAGCTGGGAAAACACCCATAATTTTTTTTTCGCCCTCCTACTTTTCAGTCTGCCCATGACGAGATGAAACCTCATTATAAAATCCTACCTTTCCTCAGCCATACTAGTTTGCCCATCAGCTCTAAAGAGAAAATCCAAATCTATTCAAACAGTCTCCCCTAAGTTAGTAAGTGGCGCTTTAAGACATTTCACCCTTGGCAAACTATCCAAGAGCCAACAACCTCCATTTGCTATAGACCAGTCATAACAGACCTCCCACTATGCTAATAAAGTTGGTCACAGCCCTAAGTCGCGCCACTAATACACCCTTAAGTATCAGCAATACATAGACCATAATCTCAAGCTGATTTTAGGTGTTTTACAGTGTTTGGTGGATCTTTCAAGGACAGGAAACATACCAGCATCTCAGAAGACAATTTTTGCGCCACATGAGAAGACGACTACTTCTCAATGTGATCTTGAACTTGAGATGCATCTACAGGGCAAAGAGTTTCTCATCAAGCTCTTTCAACCTCATTCAAAGCCTGAAAGGACAGTAGAAGAAAAACAACATTGTCAAGGGCTGTTAACATCACATGGATAAGAACCTCCTTCATCTATAAGCAGAGGGTTAAAGCACCTCCTTCATCTATAAGCAGAGGGTTAAAGCGCCTCCTTCATCTATAAGCAGAGGGCGATGGCCAAAGGTTGGTTTTGAGATTTGCAACTAACTGTAAGACATATTTGTTTTTGAACAATGAGACAGTGACTAGGGTTGTTCTAAAAGAAAAGTAATGATTGGAAGCAGAGGTAAGAGCAGTAGTATTCTTCACAATTTGTTTGCAAGTAGTAACTCATTGGTGTATTATTGGGCAAATGCTACATTGTGAAAAGGGCATAAAAAAGTCAACAGTGGCAGAGTTCCTCCTTTAAATAAATCATAGTGAAAATGCAGTATAAGAGATTCGAAACTCCCAAGCAAGGCCTTTTCACCTAAAACACATTTATAACTATGCTATCTTCTAAAAAAAAATTCAAACTTCACCTTTTTATCAAAAATCGGTGCAAAGGGTCGTTTAAAACTTGTCAAAAGGTTTTTAAAACTTCACCCAAGTGAATGATAAAAGGCTCGGATTTTTCCGCTTTAACGAAGGTTAAGGACTGTTGTTGATCCATTTTGCAAGTTCCCCAAGCGTGAACAGAGCTCCTCTCGTTACCCTCAAGACCAAACAGAAGTGTTCGAGCAAAAAACACAAGTTTTAGGGCTTTTTAACCCGCGCGGCGTGCTTGGAAAAGTGCGCGGCGCGTTCAAAGGCAAAAATACACGGGCATATAACTGTAGGTGCGCGCGGCGCACCTGTACACTTTGGTCGCGTCGACCCGACACCTCTCCATTCGCGCGACGCTCTTTCACATAAACATGCCATGCGTCTTGCAACGGTTCTAACGCCTCCAAATCACTTTTAAAAGCTGCTTCAACTCCTCAAGAAGCATTGTCATCACTTTCAAAGGTATTTCTACACGCCTATTTTCTTTTTCGAGAATGCCAAGACAGAGTGATAGGGTTAAAAATCACGGTAGGAAACCTCAAGTTTGAGTTTGTGTTATTTGAAGAAACAAGTTTTGTTGTGGTTCTGGTGGCTGGAGATGAAGCATTAAAAGCTTGGGAATGTTGTTGATAAGAAAAACCATGAAACTGCCCCCAAAACAACTGTGATAAAAGAAAGGAGAGATAAAGTGTTTTAAGGGTGGAAACATGTAGGTCAATTTTCAACACAGCCATCATATGAGCATTTTTTATCTTTCAAAGGAATTTTCTCTATTTTTAAAGGGATAAAACAGTGTTTTAACTTTCCATTCCATAAAGCATATCTAGTGAGTAAATTTATCATTTGCATTCGGGTGTGTGAGTCAAACTAGTGTGATAAGCAAGCAGTAAAGTAAAGGAAGGGCAGTGCTTTGTTTGAAAAGGAGTTTTGTTGGTATTCAACTGCTACAAAACCTTGGTTAAAAACATCAAACATTAAAAGCTCTATCGCCCTGTCCTATAAACAGTCACCTTTGACTGTATATACACCTTGTTTGATCGTGAAATAGTGTTGAATATATTTGATTGAAAGGCATACCAAAAGGAGCAGAGTTTTGGTTGAAGAAGAGTCTTGATTGTTTGAACTCCTACAAACCCTTGTAACCACATCAAAAACACAATAGGCTTTGTCACCTTGTACTTTAAACACAGTGACTTTTGACTGTATGAGATACACTTTGATTGATTGTGTTTATATTGTTGAATCTTTTGGTTGAGTGGCACACCAAGTAGAAAGCATTGTTTTGGAAAGGGCAGAGAGTGGTGTGTTAAAGGGCATTTTCACACTACATTCGAGACCATTGTTGCTTACAGTGAGTTAGCAGGCTGAGACAAATTTTTGGTTTAAAAACACATTTCAAATACTTTGAGGCAGTTTTCTATAAACAGTCACCTTTGACTGTATATACACCTTGGTTGATCATGAAATAGTGTTGAATATATTTGATTGAAAGGCATACCAAAAGGAGAAGAGTTTTGGTTGAAGAAGAGTCTTGATTGTTTGAACTCCTACAGACCCTTGTAACCACATCAAAAACACAATAGGCTTTGTCACCTTGTTCTTTAAACACAGTGACTTTTGACTGTATGAGATACACTTTGATTGACTGTGTTTATATTGTTGAATCTTTTGGTTGAGTGGCACACCAAGTATAAAGCACTGTTTTGGAAAGGGCAGAGAGTGGTGTGTTAAAGGGCATTTTCACACTACATTCGAGACCATTGTTGCTTACAGTGAGTTAGCAGGCTGAGACAAAGTTTTGGTTTAAAAACACATTTCAAAGACTTTGAGGCAGTTTGGTGTTTCAAGCACACATCTAGAACAAGATGCCTCCCAGGCAAGAAAACAGGAGCAGCATAACGATGATGGACAAGGATAGGAAAAGGGGCAGCCTTATGAGACAGAACAGTAGCATAAAGATCATGAAGGGCATTCTCCAAAGCATGTGCTAGCTGCCTCTCCTAGGCAAGGGGCCATGACTTCTTCACCAAAGCTAAGAATGCCAAGACAACAAGGGAGAAAACCAAGAAAGGCTCAAGGAAGCCAAAAGGAAGCGCCCAACACGGAAAGTGAGAAAAGACACATCAGGACTTCATATTTTGGCTTCTTCTTCAGAACATGTTGTTGGGGACCCTTGAGGGTCATACACACCGATTTTCGGCACATTTTGACATGTTTTTGTTTTTTGGCATTTTTGAGTTTTTGGTCAAAACTCAGGAAATTCGCCATTTCATTTTGGGGATTCTTCAAAGGAGGAGGATGGTATCATTGGATGCCATAAATTCTAAAGCACACCCTCAGTGATTTTCAGAACATTTGAAGATCATTTGCTTTCCCAAAATGGTGAAAAACACTTGCTTTTTCAACATTCTGCCCCGTTTATCAGCAAGGTTTAAATTCTGGTTTTTTACACACATGTTCATTTTTGGAGGACTTCCAGGCATCATATTGGGAAAATTTTAAATTTTCCAGAAAGTAGACACTCAAATATTTCCAACGAGCTATCATGAGCCTTGTTTTGACATCGGGAAGGCTGCCGAATGTTGCCGGCAAGTCAGAGGACCTTTTGCTGATATAAATTTTGAATATTTTTGTAATTTTTGAACCTTTAAAAATGGCTTTTCCCAAATGTGCGTTGACCTATTTTTGCACATGAAAAATGATGCAAAGTCAATTATTTTTCCTTTTTTAGCATTTTCTAGATATTTTATGAGATATTTTGTGCCTTGGGATTTGCAAAGCCTCAAGGACAAGTTTAGATATTTTGATTAGGCCAATGGGAGAGCAAGTTGAACCATGAGGTTTTCCTCACTTGAGCCTATATATTCCAAAGGCTTTCATTGTAAAACAAGGTTGAACTTGAGAAGAGAAGCAATATATGGTCATATAAGCTTTGGAAGAAATACTTGTCTTATGCTTTTGGATTGCCTCTTGGATGCTCTTGGATGAATGAAGAAGGATTGTTGTTGGATTCCATGACTTGGTAGAATGATATAGTGTCTCTTGCTTTGTTGTCGTCTTCTAGTTTTCATTCATGAATACATTTTTCTTGCTTTCTATAGATCAGTAGAGAACAAATTTGAGATATGCCCATGGAGGCACCTCAAATTTCTTGTTCCTTTATAGCTTCTTTGTTTTCTTCTTCCTAAGTAACCTTAAAGAATTCTTGACTGCTCTTTAATATTTAGGATATTGTTGCTTGTTTCATTCATGGTTTTATACATGCTAAGTATGACTTACGGTACGCCCTGCTTACCTATGGCTAGCTATAGTTCTATCCATGAAATTTCTCTTTGACTGATTAGATTATCATTTTGTTTGAACCAAGCAGGCCTAGTTTCGATCTAGCCCTTTGCCTAAAAACCATGCAAATCTTGTTGTTTAAAGTGCCCAAGAACTTAAAGTACTGTGTTTAGGCATTCCGGCATAGTAAGTTAAGTTGTTTGTCTTTCTTAAGTGTTTTCCCCAAAGTCTGATAGCCATTTCCCAAAGTTAGAGGGTCTTATACTTCTATGCATGGCTTGAATGTTTATTTCTATGTATGGATTAGCTTGTAGTTACATTTTGCATGATTAATGGTTTTCCCTACCATGTTTATGTCTGCTATTAAACTAGTTATGCTTGAAACTCTTTGTTGTTCACAAAATTGATGTCCATTTACTCCATTTTTCCCAAAGATCCTTTCTACCTTGAATCAAATCGGCCCTTCAACAGCCTTGTATCACCGTCTTATAGCTTTCTTAACCTTTTGACCCCATAGCCCAGTTAATCTAACATCTTGTTACCTATTTTATATCTTTGATCAGTTTCATCCCTCATAACTTAAAAAACCAAAACCAAAAAACTTACTTCATAACTAGCCTAAACTCAGAACATAATAAGTAAACACACAGTTATCCCTTATACATATAGAGAGAGCCCTCTCTGAGTCCAGGAAGGCTAGGTCCTTGGGCTCCAAAGCTTGGTTTGATGTTACACTGTCATTTGGTTTGCCAATCAGCCAAATCACGGGACCCTAACATGATCTATGGAAGTTAGTGTTTTGCAGGTTCCTGAAATTCATCGCAAAGAAGTGACATTGGGAAAATTGCCATAACTCTCTCTCTGAGTATCGGATTGGAATTCTGTAAAAATTGGAAGATAGTGCACAAATTGAAGTTTTATTCCTATCAATTTCAGATCCAAATGAATAAAAAATGACACGTGGAACACCGTACAAGTTCACTCTATTGAAACAATCCATAATTAGGGAATTGTGATATATTGGGCATAACTCTCTCTTGAAGAATCAAAATTGGGTCAGACCTGTGGCATTGGAAAGAAGACTCAAAGGACTACTATAAGACCGAAAATCACATATTGGGGATCTGAAATGATAGAGATACACCAGATTCAATATCGAGCTCCTAGAAGGCAAGAAAAAGCTAGGTCATGTGTTGTCAAGGGCTGCAAAGGATCATACTTTCTAGGGCAGCAAAGAAAAGAAAGGTGTAGCAGAGGGTAGCATGACAAGATCAACAACCAAGGTGCAGATCAAAAGCAAGAAGTTCATCACATGAAGTCTTCAAGTGGGCAGCACTACATACAGTCACTGTAAAGGTATCATTGTATTAAGTCATTGTAAATACATTATTGTAAAAATTGTACTAGTGTCTATCTGCCAGGAGTTGAAGAGGCAGTGTCGGGAGGCCTAGGATCATCATTAGTTGGTTGTGTCATAGTTGGGGTTATGGTATAGTGTGTCTTCTTCTTCTACATCATTCTATATCATTGTAAAGTGGACCATTTTCCCTGGTACGAGAGTCCATTCTTCTTTTGTTCTTCTATAGGGTGGTAGGGTGGTGCTAGAGTGAGTTGTAGCTCATTGGGTGTTGGGGCATCCATTCAGTTGACTACTAAAGGATCTTAGGCGTTGGAGTGTCCATCCAGTGGGAGCTGGAGAATAATGCTTTTCTAGATTCTAGGAAGTTGGAGATTTATTTTCAATTGGAGTTGAATATTAAAGAATTATTAGAAAATCATTAGCTGGTTTTTGTCCCGAAGTGGTTTTCCACCTTAAAAATTGTGTGCATTTGTGTTCCTTTTGTTTGCTGCTATTATTGTACAAAAACTGATAATAATTGAAGATTAACTAATGCTCTAATTGAAATGAATACTGATTCACCCCCCCTCAGTATTTCCAACACACCCATCTCTGTTCTTGTATATCCAAACTGCTTTCACATTCTTTTAGAAAATGTACAAATATTTTTTAGGAGAAATAATTCCACCCATATTTTTACGTTTCATACCTGTAATTATTCCCTAGTCACCCTTGGTCGGAGCTGCACATTATTTACCACACATAATCATGTTAGTTATAGCAAACATACACCCGCCCTGGATGTCCTACAGACCCCAAGGATACACCAACCAAAATTTTTTATGATTTCCTCCACTCGCATTTACAACTTCAACCTCAGACCAGTTAACCATTATCATCAATTTTAGCCACTTCTCACCATCATGTCTTGTTAATCCGTCACACTATGCCCTATTTCACCAAAAACCCTGATCTCTTGTATCAGTATTTGCTTCAATCAATTGATGCTTCCTTCCTGTCAACTTCAACAACCACTTTCCAGGAAGGAGGTAGTACCTTGGATGAGTCCCCATCACCATAGGAGAATCATCGGATGGCACAATGGGAATTCACATTTCCCATTGATGTAATCGATCCTTTTGATATTCGACATCAACACCAATTTTCATGTCAAGGTGGTATCACACTTCATAACCATTGCACTATGTCAATAAAATGTCAACGACCCATGTATCAGTAAGCATCTCTTTCAAAAATGCTTACATGGGAAGGTGAATCCCAGAAGTTAAAAACCCATGCATATATTGAGCACTTCCTCCAAAAGTGCTATACCCAAACAATGCATGCGGGTGCCACATTCAACCTTTTTGTTCAAAGAAAAACTCCCTTGAGGGTGTTTACAACCGTCATCGTCAACCAACATTAGGTAACGTACCACAATGTGACTTGAAAAAAATAATATCTGTTAGATTATATTAACTAGTCATCATCATGAGGATGGGACATGCTTGCCTCATAGAAATATTTCTTATTTTATCACTTATGGGTTTCCTACAGAGCATGGTTTTTCTTTACTTTAGACAAGGGGTTCCCCTACTTATCTAAACAACAAGCTACTCTCTCTTTCTCTCTCAAAAGGGTCACACAGAAAATAAAATGTAATGTATTTCGGCTATACGTTTCCTCCTAGACCTGATACATTAGGGGAAAACTGTTAACACTAGAAAATCGTATAGGAAAAAGACATTAGAAAATTTCAAGAAAACAATTCAAATAAATATTTTCTAGCAGAAATACAATATGAAGGGAACAAATTTAATTAATTCCTAAGGTTCAGTAAAAAATTGGCAAACAACACATCAACAATAAAGGATTTTCGCGCACATCACAGTTTATCCTTCGATAGCCGTGCAATCCCGGGGATGGTGAAAAGTCAACATCTAGGACCACTTTACACACTTGGTGAAGATGATTATTTGTCAGTTGCAGTCAAGTACAACTGAATTCGAGCCACCTTAAAGATTTATGCATCCCTCAAAGGAATATATTGTCCTACTCTTGAGTCACTATCAATCTCAAGCCAAGAGAGGGAAGGGAAGTTCAAAATTTTCTATATACACTGCCCATGGGAAGAGAAAAATAAGACACATTTTTATGTTGTCCAAATTTCTACCATAACAACACTAGATTTCAAGTGTTGAAGCAAGAATATTGAAGACACTAGCATATTGGCCATCCAACATCCTAGTGAAGAAGATAACTCCACCATTGGAGAGTTGTGACATTCCTTTTGAGAGAGGGAGGAGAAGCTTGCAAGGAAACCAAGGAAAGGGGCCCCCTTGCCTTGAGTATTTGAGCTCCATAGCTCAAAGTACTCACTGCAAGTGTGTTATATTTTTATTCTTATTACTACCAACAACCAATAAAGGGACTTTTATCCATTATTTTATTGGTTTGTTTTCTTCATTTGAGTTTTTTTTTTGTTTTTTTTTTGTTTAAGTTCATGTTTTTGTATGCATTACTTACCTTATGAGTTTTTCTTTGTGTTCAAGCTATTCATTAAGAACACCATAATATTCTCTGTGATCTTTTTAGGAAGCAGCCTATTGCTAAAGAGTTGTCTTTTGGTACACTAGCGTGGCAAAAAAACTACCACAACTAGAATTCCTCTAATGCTACAAAAAATAACATAAATTACACTATACTACAAAAAATAAGCTTGTATGATATGAAATTGTAACAATATGGCAGTTTACAACAGTAAAAGTAAATAACCCCAAAATTTATGATAATCAAGTAAAAAATAAGGGTTATGATAAGAGTAAAATAAAAATTAAATACAACCATTTTTTGTGATAGAACACATAACAACAATAAAAATATTAAACTTTAGCACAATAAAGTGATTGGAAAGTGCATGAAAAATGAGACACTGTTTTATAACATTTTCCAAACACTTTTTAAGCCTAATACTAAGATACTAAAGCCTAATTAATGCCGGAAATGAAATATTTTGATGTAAATAAGCCTTAAATTATCGTAAGCGCAATAAAAATACAATATTTTATAAAGGAGGTGATTGAAAAAGGGGGAAGACCAGTGCCTTTCTCAATGGTATGGCATATGGAGTTAAGGATCAAAACCATTAAAGATGATTGGAGTAGACATAGGTTCAAAGGATACAACAAGTACACTCTGTTATCCAAGATATTTGACCTAAAATGTTCTCAATATTCAGGGGAAGGATAAGGTAAAGAGCCCACTTGCTCTTTTCTCAAAGTCTTGGAAGAAGGATTTGTTTAAGAAGGACAATCAAAATTAAAATAACTTGCACATTTTCATAATACTTAACAACATTATCCATAAAAAATAATGAAGATAAAAATAATTGATTTACTAGGTTTGTGATGCTCCATCTAAGAAAAAATATAATTCACATCACAAGTCCTCCTAAGGAGGTTGCTCAAATAGGCATCCATAGTGAATTAGAAAAATAATAATCAAGAAGTGTTATGTCACCACAATATGCAATGTCTCAAATGAAGTGAGTGATTCCCTCACCATATGAGGGAAACCAAGTGCTTTACCTCATTAGGCTAATAATGCACTAAAAGCCCCTAAAAACATAAGAATCCATAATAGGTGGACAGATCTCATGTTGACCACAAAAAATGCCTCCAATGTGAAAATACAATGCTAAAATGTAAAAATGTACTAAAAAAGTGCCACGTATGAGTGCAAAAGCGTCATAAAGGTGACATCATCCCCAAAAGGGGTTGTAAATGTATCACTAAAAGGTCATGTTTCCTCATCAAGAGGTCATGACACGTCATCAAAGGTTCCTCCTCATCACTAAATGTGGTTGGTCGAGTCAAGCAGGTGCCCCATCGAGTGAGATTTCCAATCATACGTGCAATGTCTCCCATCACTATCGTGATTTCATCAAGGGGAAGGGATCCATGACCTCTTCAAATGGGTGTATAATCGTGATTAAGTGCCATATCATTAAGGCAAACCTAAATATCATCAAAGGGTGCAATATTATTGTTGGCGAGAGAACAGGTCTCGCAGAGAAGACCCAGCTTCAGGGCTGAGGGCCAACAAGGTTTTCCATTGTAGTCTAGATTCACGTCGGCATTTACACTCTACTCCAAAGAGCAGAGAGTCTCACCCGAGGCGTGCCACGACCCTACTGTGATTAGGAGCAGATCGGTATCATCCCCACAACATCCAAACAGGTGAATAACCAAGGTCCTATATAGTCATGACATAACATTCCATATCATGCATTCTTCAGAAAACCGGTTAAACTAACAAGAAACAAAATTTTAAGCGTAGCCTATAACAACACTCATTCATATTCAGAATCACATATCAGAACAACACTCTTGAATATATTAATCATCAGCCGTCAGAGGCGAACTATTACAAGGCTCAGCAACATATGAGCATAGAGCAGAGAAAAATACAACAAGTCCCTAAGGACAGAGAGAAACCACAGTAATCCAGAAGAGAGGAGAACAGTGCAACCAGACAGAGCTCTCCTATGGCTCCCTGTTGCCTATTCCCGTCTGCGCCAACCCCTTCATCCGTTGGCTGGATGCCTATTTTTTTTCCTACCTGTGCAACTGACAGTTCCTCCTCCTTTCTTGCTCAACTATCTTTTGTTTCTTTCTGTTCACCAGGAGTTCACTACTTGTTTCCTTTCGCACCCTTCTGATGTCTATGTTTTCTCTCGCAACAACCGCGACACCTGTCCTCTGCTCCTCCGCAACCTTGACACCTTTTTTCCTACCGAGGTTGCGTTCTGCCACATACTCGCCGCAACTCAAAATCTGTTGATTTTCAAAACAAGGGCCCCAACAGGCCCCGACCACATCTTTTTGACTCGCCCTGAGTCAATTGTCCTGAGCCGTCTCCACTTCCATGGGTCTGCCTGACCCTGTGCCCTGTTCTGGCTACGCGCCTTCTCCTTGCTGTCCAAACAAGGGCCCCAACTCTGGGACCTTGTTTAGAGCTGAAGCTTTAAGCTCTTGGAAGGTTTCCACGGCCTGCTGCCACCCTTGCAGCAACTCATCGGTCTCAGCCGTGATTTTTGTGACAACTTCCTCCCCGATGATTTTCGGTACGACGCCAAATACTGTGTTGATTTGTGTATTGGCCTCAGAGGCCAATTGCTGCATCATTTGGGCACTGATCCTTATAGGTTGTCGAAGCTCCCAGATTTCCTATTTGGTTTCCGTTGAAGTCTCCTCTATTTTTTGAATTTTGATCTCTAGTACATCCGCCTGGGCATACAATTGGTCCAGCTTAGTGGGATCCGTGGCTTCCTATATTTCCTTGGAGATCTGTTGCAGTTGGGATGAAATCGGTTGTGCCTTCACCATGAGGGTCATTGAGAATTCTTGCAGACCATTCAGTAGGTCGTATGCATCTCTGGCTGTAGTACTTAGGACTTCCTACATCTTTGTTACTTGGCCCTATTTCTCTGATATTTGTGTTGAGTACACAACTGCTGGGTCGGGCAATGCGGGTCATGCTGCCAATGCCGCCTTGAGTTCCGTATTTTCCTGGTGGAGGTTTGAATATGCCACCCTGAGGTGGATCTCCCACCCTACTACCTCTGTTTCTTGCATGTCATCCGGTATTTGACCATAGTGGGCCGTCACTGCGGGCCATACTTCCCTGAAAACCCTGGCCACTGTTTCCAGTTGTCCTTGTAGCTGTTCTTTCTCCATTTTTAGCTGCTCAGGCTGTTCAGTAAGCATGATTATCTGCTGCTGTTGTTGTTCTCATTTCTGTTGTAGTTATGAGTGGAGCTTCTCGACCTGCTGTGCTTCCCTTTGGATGAAATGGTATAGCTGAGTTGTCCCCCACGTCTTCATGCTCTCGGCACCGGAGGTACCCTGATCTGGCCTTCACTCCTGGAGTGGTTGCCCACTGGCAACCGATCTTGCTGACTAGTCTTGGGGTGATTGTGGCAGTGTTTGCTGGGGTGCAGAGTCCACCATATTTAGGTCTGGTCACCCCTCTTGATTTGCTGGGTTGGGTGGCTGGAGCGGTGTAGGCTCCGGGAGTGGCCTAGCTGTGTCTTCAACTGTTTTCTCTGTTTGAGTGACGAGGTTGGTAAAAGTAGTCTGCGGGACCACGGTAGGGTTGTCTGGGGGTACAAATTTCGTACCCAAGTTAACCTCCGTCCCGTGGTCCCCATTGAGTATTCTCCTAATAACTGGATCAGACACGGTGGCGGATGAGGTGGATGGTGCGGAGCTGTGGGGTTCGCGGGAGATGGATGAGGTGGTAGGTGGTAGTGGATCTGGATGAGGTGGTGATATGCGGATGTTCAGGAAATTGAAGGGGTTAATGGGGGTGTGGGGTGGCGACCCGCTTGCTTCCCCTGTCTCAACTATTGGCTCTTCTTAGATCAGTACCCCTGTGCTCAATTGTCGGGGTGGATCCTCTCCTGTGAGGTCGACCACCGAAATTGATTCTACAACCTTGGCCCTCTTGGCCTTCGGTGCTACTACAGGTTTCGCAGACCTATTTTTCCCTGCCAACGGTGTGGTTGCTGAGGTTGGCAAACTGAAAAATACATTTGGAATGGGTGCAGAGATGGAGGTTGTGCTTGGAGGTGGGTTCTACTGGGAGACTTGGAATTCTAAAAAAATTGGAAATGGAGTAGCACTACTCGATATCACCTGAACTACTTCATTAAATCTTCGTACCTTCATGTTCAGTTGCCGAATGATCGGGAGGAGCTGCAGGTTCGACACCCTATTTGCTGCCTCCTCCGCTGTTTCTCCTGGAAACCGGTGTGGTAGCATCCCGTCAAAGATGTAGGTGTACACCCCGTCTCTGACTTCCATCACAACCCCTGACGATGAACAAACTTCTATGTGGAAAGCTGCTTCATCAATTTGGAACTTCAGAGGCCTCATCTGGAATGTTGTCTTTGGTACACAAGTGGTTCTGAGGAATGTGTGCTTGTGCGTGACTCCAAACCAGATTTGCTCACTATATCCATCCAGTAGGTTTCTTGGGATCCTCTGTTGACCCATTACAATGTCGACCATTAGGCCATACCAACCTCTGAAAGCTTCTGCATTTACCTCCTTGGTGCTAGGGTCTCTGGATGCCTTCCATGGTACAAACTTCATCACGAGTGGCTTATCTTCCGCTATCTCCACTGGTATCCTGATGAGGGGGAAAGTCCAATTCCACATGGCCAGCGCTATTATCAAATACCTGTAGATAAATCCAGTTGCCCTCTTATAGTTGTCTTCACATGCCTCGAATAGCTCCTTCAGAAAGAAGGAGCACCAGTTCAACTTGCCCCCCTGGACACAGTGCTCCGCAACTGAAATTGTGTCTAAAGTACACTCCCCTTTGGTGTAATGTCTCATCGTCTTGCTGGCAATGAGGTATTAGGCGAATCTGATCTCTGGCTTGTTGATTAACTCAATTTTTGCTCCCTTTCCTCCTCTTTGGGTGCCATACTTAGCATAGTAGTCTATATCCCCTGACTTCTTCGCCCGTTTGGATATGGTTTGGAATGCTGAAGAGACGTCCCTTCCTTCCTGCGACAGCCCTGTCAACCTATGAACTGTGCTTTGTCCTTCATGTCTGATCTGTAGGCTCGAGTCCTTTAATATTCAAACTATATGCTCAAACCTTTATTTACGATTACTTCACTGATCTGTGTTTAACCTTTGTTTCTTGACAGGTACCTTTACGCGCTGGAGGGTTTGGTAAATAGTCAATAATCATGATTATTGACTTGAAACCTTGGAAATTACCCCTGTTGATTTCCTTCTTACATCGATCATTGTCTTGGATCATCATCTTTGACCCTGTGTCATCTTTATTGGGCTGTGGGATATTCGGGCGCTCAAAATCCTGACATAGAACCTACAAACCAACAAACTATTATGAAATCCTGCGTTGTTTGGGTTGTGACTGCTTGCAGAGGATCTGGGGTGGTGGAGGAGCAGTGAGAAGGTAGATGTATGCAGCGGAGAGACAGAGAAACCATGGCGGAGGCTTTACCAGGTTTAAATTTGAATATGGCGCGAAGAAATGGATTGTCGATTTTGGGAAAACCATTAATGGTTTTCGCGCAGCGAAATGGGGGTAGGCGGTTTTGGGTGAATGGAATGCGATTCCATACACCGGGTGACACGTGGATTCTTAAAACCGCCTATTTTGTAAAATTTTGAAATGCTAATCGTCGGGCATAAAAATTTTGTGATATGGAGTGTCGGGCGTTGGATCATGAGGTGTTGATTGGACGGTGCGGATTGCGTGCGATAGGCACAAAGATGCGGGCGGAGGAACTGGTGGGCCAGGTAAGTGATGTGTTCTTTTTTCTTGAAGCAGAAAGTGGGGTGGTGGTCGAGTTCTGCGCAAGCTGTTAGATCTGCGGATCCGACGGTTAATATTAAAGCTCGGGGGAGGATGATAAAATGAAGAGATACGAAGGGAAACGAGGTTCTGTGGGAAAAAAGGTAGGGACTTGGGGAAAAGGCGCAGAAGTGGTCCCATGGAAAAAAGGTGACCAGGTGTGAAAAAGAAAAGGGCTGAGGACTTATGCGCCCAGTTGTGGCGTGTGGTCCTATGATAGGGAAGGGGCTAGGCTAAAGTCTAGTAAGGGGCTTACTGCCTTAGTGAAAAAGTGGGTTTTAGGCCAAAAATGAAGGCCTTTTAAGAGGATATGGGGGTTCCGATAGGGTTGAATAAGAGGTTTAAAATTCAAATGAAGGGAGGGAATGAATTAAGAAAGGATTTATGAGGGATGAGAGGATGAAAAGAGGCCTTCAAAAAGGGTACACATACTACTTTTTTTTTTAAGAAGGGGAAATGGCAGAATAAGAAGGAAAAGATTTGATGAAAGCAGCCTTAGGAAGCAGTCCTTTGGATGATCCACGAGATTTCTTTGAGTTTCATGATGAGGATTATAGTGAAACAGTAGTGAAGATTAATTCAAAGGATAAATAACATCATAATACTTCAAAAGATGATAGGTTTTCAAAGGAAACTATCTCTTGAAGGCTTGAAAAATAAGTTTAGCCACCATTTGGTATAACAAAATTTATAGTTGGCTAACAGTGGCTCCACTTGGGGAGGACAGCTTGCCTTTTAGGTGTCCAGAACCTCAGTAATCTCTGGACTTAACAGACCAGTGCCATTCCATTGGGCAGAATTCTTCATTTGACACTTTTCATTGTCCTGCAGCAAGAAATCCATTTGAACAACACTTCTACCTACCCCAAACTATTTGTCCTAGCATTGTTTTCTTCTTTGAGTTCACTTGGACTGGAAAACTCTTTTTCCAACATTTTATTTTGCAAACAGAAAAATAAACCTATCTAATGCTACCCTTATTTTCTCCATGAGTTTATATTAAGCAGTTGAACTCATAAGTTTCTGTACCTAACTATTATCTGTCAGGATAAGACTGTCTGACAGATTTCATTCTCTATATTCTAAAACATAAATTGAAAACATAGCCAAACCAGGATTAGGCTGTCTGATTTGCTATGGGTCCATGGCATAGAGACAAGTTGCACATGGACTTAAACTTTGCAGAAAAGTGAAACCAAAATTTGAAGGCTAAAGATCTGAAAATCAAACATTCTTCCTTCTTATTGTGACTCAGATTTTGAGCTTTTTAGAGTCACCCTTTTTTCTTCATTTCAGCTCTGGATTTGATCTTGTTAGAGCTGTTTTTTTCTTCTTTGCTGGCTCAAGTTTTGAGCATGTTAGAACCAGTTCTCTTTCTTCTATCCTAATCTGCTCAACTGATAAGCCAATATTAAACAGTTTGGCAGATCTTTTCACTATCCTATCAGCAGTAAATTGAAATCTGCCCAATCATGATTAGAATGTATGATTGGACAGTAGTGTTCCTTAAAGTAGTGGAATTTGAGCTTGCACACTTTCATATTTTCCTTTCCTTTTGGTATGGGGCTATACCTTTCTTGTTTTATTTCTGCCCTCTTTTCTATTTTTTTATTGTTTTTGTATTTTTCTCATTTTTCTTCTTCAAAGAAATAAACAAAAATACTAACTAGATGCTCAAGAGTTGAGCTTTATTGACATTCCTACCTACCCTATTCTAACTTGGAATATTTACATGTTTAGCTGATGAACTCTCTTTTCCAGTACAACCAATCCAGTAAATGATTCCATGATTTGTCATTTCTCATCTCTTTGGGTAGGTTGGACAAACAAGACCACTCCCATTCCTTTTGTTTCTTAGCAGCAGTGCTAAAAAAATCTTCTTGCTTCTGGTAACACCTTGTTGCTAACAACCTTTATCCCTTCTTCAAAAAATTTTAAGAAATGAACATAGGGATCTTGAAATAACACCTGGTTGCGAATTTTTGGAAGATAGGTTTCAACCAGGATTACCTCTTCTTTCTCCACTGGATCAAGATAAATATTTTCTTGAGAAAGAAAAACTTCCTCATCTTCGCTATCATCTGAACTGGAAGACTCATCATATATTGTGGTTCTGTCCTCTTGTAGCCCTGAGATATTCTGATTTGGTGGGCTGAGCTCTGTGAAAAGATCCATGTATTCTTGAGCAGAGGTCTGTTCCATTGCTTCCTCTTTTTCAAGAGAAGGCTCCTTGGTTTCAACCTGCTCAAAAATTTCTTCATTGTTTTCTTCTTCACCCTTTGAGATAAAAGGCTGCTGATTTCCAAACGCATGGAAACTATTACTGATGATCTGAGATAAATCAGAGTGAAGATTCAATGAATCTTCACCTGCTACTAGACTTTCATAACTTTCCTCATCAATATCATAAATAGCCTGCATGGGCTCATTACTTTCTTGAAGTTGATGGAACTGATCTTCCTTCCACCAATCTACTAATGATGGCCCTGCAAGATCAATTTTTGTTTGGAGAACATCATCATCAGATAGATAAAAATTAGGAAAATCATTAAAGTAAGTAATGCTACCAATCAGACATACTGGATTATCAGCAGGTATTTCTTTATTCTGATTTACAAGGGAGCTTTCTAAATCTGTACAACAAAGCTCAGTAGATGAATGGGAAAGAGTGTTTGTTCTGCAAAAAATTTCAGAGGTTGGCTGTCTATTGATGATCTGATCTATTTCTTCTTCTGTGAAAGGGGAAGATGTTCTTGTGTTTCTTTTAGCAGAAGTGCAGTAGCTCTCTGTTTCTTGTGAAGGCTGATTTTGAGGCTAGATGTCTTCTTGGGCCTCAGATATAAGGGGTGATGAATCATTATTTTTGTTTTTAGGAATATTTTGAGGAATGTCTTTGATTTCTTGGTTAATTTCTTCCTCAACTGATTCATCTAGGTTCTTGTGATAGTCAAGATGCATGTGAAATTCTTGAATGGCTTTTGAGAGATCCCCAAGATGCATACCAACCAGGTCCTCATTAATGTCTAACAGGTATTGTATGATGTTCTGAGATTGATCACAACAATCCCATGATAAGGATGGAGAGTTTTATTTATAATTCTTGTAAAATACTTGGGGCATGTCTTTTAAAGAAAACAAGCTCTTAGGTTCTAACCATTCATACCAATTCCTTGCATTACCTTCTAATGTTTCCATGAACATTTTCATAAAACAGTCCTCATGCCATTCAACTTTTAACCTCCACACATGTATATGAAACTTGATGAAATGTAACAAGGGGTCATCAACATTTTCATCCTGAAAGATAGGTAGGTCTTTCAACCAATTTATTTTAGGCATTTTGTGTGGGAATCCAAGGATATGATCCCTACTCATTGGGGCATATCTTCGTTGTATCCTCGGAATCATGCTTGTAAATCAGAAAAGAGGTCACTGTGCCTATTCAACTAGTTCAGAGTCTTCTGCCAGTGGAGTCATTAGGCCTTTTGGGATTGTGGAGTCGCCAGGTGGAATATTTTGAACTTTGTTGTCCACCATCAGCATGATTGGATCTGCTTAATGCATTCCCAGGTGAGTTTACAAGGACTAAAGAAGTAATAGGCCTACTGGAGGCTAGTGGAGTCACCAGGTGGAATTTTTTAGCTCCCTCTGAGGTAAAATGTTCTATGGTCCACCACCAATGTTTATTATGAAGCCAATATGAAATTTTTTTTGAGTTTTTTGAGTTTTGTGTGGTTATTTAAGGACTTACTGAGTCTACAACATTTTTCTAGACTATTATGTACTCAATAGGTCCCACCGTGATCACCATTATGTTGGGGTCCTGTGATTTGGCAGATTGGCATGCCAAGTGACAAGGCAACATGCAAACCAAGCTTTAGAGCTCTAGGATCTAGCCCTCCTAGTCTCAGAGAGGGATCTCTCAATATGTTTATAAGGATATGTCTTGAAAGGTTTAGAAGTTGATTTTAGGCTAGTTATGAAGTGTAGGGTTGTTTGTTTAGTTTGGTTGGACAAGTATGTTTCATGCAGTATAGATAGAGCATGGGAATCTACAAGACATTGGGCAATGGAGTCATGTGAAATTCCAAATAGTTTTGATTGAGAAGGAAGGGAAACCAAAGGGAAAATCTAACTTGGTCGAGGATTTGTTGAATAATATAGGTGAAATGGGATGAAAATTATGGACTACGAGTGAAAAGAAAACTAAACCCTTTCACAATGGCTTAAAGGATTCGAGGAACGCCTTATCTCCTCCAGTAAGCTCACTATTTTGGATTTAATTAACATAAACACTCAAGGAAGAGGAGAAATGTAGACTAAACCCTCTCACAATGACATAAAGGATTCGGGGAACCCCCTATTTCCTCCAGTAAGCTCATTGTTTTGGAATTAATCAACATAAATACTCCAAGAAAAGGAGAAATGCAGACTAAAACCCTCTTACTGAATTATAGGATTTGGGGAACACCCTATTTCCTCCTATAAGTTCATTGTTGAGAGCTTAATCAACAAAGGCATACAATTGCATTCAAAGAAGAGGGAACACCTTAGACATATAGGACTGCAATTATAGGGGCCTTTAACAGAATAATTACAATAATGAACAGAGGGTATGATTGAAACAAGCCTCTCTGTCAAACTGCAAGCATTAATAATCAAAGGGAGATTTCAGATACAACATTTAGTGGCAAAGAAAGAGGGAACACCTAAACAGTCTTTAACACAACTGAATTTACCATTTCTGAAATGAAACAAACTGAATATTCAAGAGAGCTATTAGACTACCCTTTCATGTTCAGTAGTGGAAAACATATAAAAAGTGAAGGATAAACAGGTTCTAGGTGCTTCTAAGATACATTTATCTGCCTAAACTTTTTATCCTACTGTAAGTCAAAGCATAATGGAACAAAGTGATAAACGAGAAACAACTTTAACAATAAGAGATTACTTCACCAAAACCAGGCTCAGGGATCCAATGGTCCAACCTCCTTCATCAACAGAAAAAACAGAGACTTCCACACTCCTTCAGAACACCAATGCTTCTTCAAAGCATAAATCTATGTATTACTTTAGAAATCACCGAATGCTAACCTTTTACAATTATAAGACTTCAAAGAGTCTTTATAGAGAAAATGGGAAAATTAGGTGAAGAAAGTTTTAATGATCTTTTAAGGCAGAGGAAGAGTGTATTCGATCTTTCCCTCTGCTTAATACATATTACATTAATGTTGGATCATTTATGCTATTCTTGTTGACTTCAGGACATATAAGCAGGTTGGAAATAACTCCAAAGAGTGTCTTCTGGATGGCTGCAACAATTTCTGTCATTCCTTTTGGGACAAGATAGATGAAAGGATGGGCTATAGTTTTCCCATACCTTACAATAACTGTTCTGAAAATTAAAAATGTGTTGTCAGTGTGATAAATGTCAAAGTGTCTTTATAGGTGAAATGCAGGCTGCAGGTGGCCTTAGATATTTTGATGAAGTAATTTTCTCTATCCTGATGTACATGAGGTCTGACTGGTTCACCTTGCCTGATTTGTTTTGTCTTTATGAACTGTGCTTTGTCCTTCATGTCCGATCTGTAGGCTCGAGTCCTTTAATCTTCAAACTATATGCTCAAACCTTTATTTTCGATTACTTTATTGATCTGTGTTTAACCTTTGTTTCTTGACAGGTTCCTTTACGCGCTGGAGGGTTTGGTAAATAGTCAATAATCATGACTTATTGACTTGAAACCTTGGAAATTACCCCTGCTGATTTCCTTCTTGTATCGATCATGGTATTGGATCATCATCTTTGACCCTGTGTCATCTTTATTGGGCTGTGGGATATTAGGGTGCTCAAAGTCCTGACATAGAACTTGTAAAACAACAAAATGTTACGAAATCCTACGTTGTTTGGGCTGTGACTGCTTGCAGAGGCTCTGGGGTGGCAGAGGAGCAGTGAGAAGGTAGATGTATGCAGCGGAGAGATGGAGAAACCATGGCGGAGGTTGTACCAGGTTTAAATTTGAATATGACGTGAAGAAATGGATTGTCAGTTTTGGGAAAACCATTAATGGTTTTCGCGCAGCGAAATGGGGGTAGGCGGTTTTGGGCGAATGGAATGCGATTCCATACACTGGGTGACACATGGATTCTTAAAACCGCCTATTTCACAAAATTTTGAAATGCTAATCCTCAGGCATAAAAATTTTGCGATATGGAGTGTCGGCTGTCAGATCATGAGGTGTTGATTGGACAGTGTGGGTTGTGTGCGATAGGCACAGAGATGCAGGCAGAGGAACTGGTGGGCCAGGTAAGTGACGTGTTCTTTTGTCGTGAAGTTGACAACGGGGTGGTGTTTGGGTTATGTGCGAGCTGTTAGATCTGTAGATCCGATGGTTAAGATTAAAGCTTAGGGGAGGATGAGAAAATGAAGAGATACGAAGGGAAATGAGGTTTTGCAGGAAAAAAGGTAGGGACTTGAGGAAAAGGTGCAGAAGTGATCCCATGGACAAAAGGTGGCTGGGTGTGAAAAAGAAAAGGGCTGAAGACTTATGCACCCAGTCGCGGCGTGTGGTCCTATGATAGGGAAGGGGCTAGGCTAAAGTCCAGTAAGGGGCTTAGTGCCTTAGTGAAAAAGTGGGTTTTAGGCCAAAAATGAAGGCCTTTTAAGAGGATATGGGGGTTCCGACAGGGTTGAATAAGAGTTTTAAAAGTCAAATGAAGGGAGGGAGTGAATTAAGAAAGGATTTATGAGGGATGAGAGGATGAAAAGAGGCCTTCAAAAAGGGTACAAAGACTATTTTTTTTAAGAAGGGGAAATGGCAGAATAAGAAGGAATAGATTTGATGAAAACAGCCTCAGGAAGCAGTCCTTTGGATGATCCACGGGATTTCTTTGAGGTTCATGATGAGGATTATAGTGAAATAGCAGTGAATATTAATTCAAAGGATAAATAACATCATAAGACTTCAAAAGATGATAGGTTTTCAATGGAAACTATCTCCTGAAGGCTTGAAAAATAAGTTTAGCCACCATTTGGTATAAAACAATTTATAGGTGGCTAACATAAGTAACTGGCACGGGTGAGGTTGATGAGACCCCATAACTAATTAATGTTTCCCTGGCTTCCCCCGCAGCTATGATCGTGCGATTAGTTAGCTGCTGAGGTGGGTTATGACACTGCTAACTGTGGTTTTGGGATTTGGGTGGACGCGGCGGCTGGTGGTTATGTCTAATTATGGAAAATTTATTACAGTATGGCTAGTGCTAATTATGGAAACTATTTCCAAATATTGGTGATCCTACGGACTGACACTGGTACTATGCTAAATGATGGTGGGTTGATGTTCGGCACACTTTTCTTCCTGACGTGGACAACACGCTGGACACTACCCCTCCTCAACCACTAATGGTTGTGTTGCAGTCTCCGCAACTGAGCTGATGTTTATTCCATTATGGTAAACCTATCAATGTCATCTCGAGTGTGAGAGACTTATTGATGCTAATCTTCCCTACGTACTCCTCTCAGGTGTGAGATTTATTGAAATTGAAATGAACAACTTACTCCTGGTAGGGTTTCAGGCGTCCACCATTGGCCCATCCTTGTAGAACCTGGCCGTTTAACTGTGCCAATCGAATTTCTCCCGACGGTTTGATCTCTATGGCATGAAACGGTCCCAGCCAATGCATCTACAATTTCCCTAGGAACTTTTGGAACTTTCCGTCATAGAGTAGGACCTTTCCTCCAATTTGGAAAGTCTTGTGTTTGATATGTCGATCATGCCAAGCTTTTTGCCTCTCCTTTTCTACTGTCTGATGAAATTCCGCAAGAAACCGTCCTTCCTCAAGTTCCTGTAGCTCGTGTAATCGCTCCGTTAAAGATTCCTCTTCAGATAGCTGCAGCGTTGTGGCGATCAGAAGGCTTGGTACTGTGAATTCTGCTTGGACGACCGCTTCTATGCCATAGACCAGCTGGAATGGTGTTTGGTTATGTAGTCATTTTACCATTGTGCGGTATGCCCACAGGGTTGCTGGTATCCGTTCATCCCAATCATCGCGCTTCGTGTTGCATATCTTTGTCAGGCCTTTTTCCAATATCTTGTTAAATGCTTCCACTGTGCCATTTTCCTGTGGATGATACAGGCTACTCTTATGGTGTTGTATCAGGAATTGCTGCAGTAGAGACTTAATTGTGTCGTTGATGAAATGTGTACCCTGGTTGCTGGTTAGGCTTCTTGGACACCCAAATTGGCTGATTATGTTTTCAAATAAGAATCTAGCAGCAGTATCTGTAGTACAGTTCCTTACTAGTGCAGCTTCTGCCCAGTGGGTCAAGTATTCGGTCGCCATTATTATGTACCTTGCCTTTGAATTTCTTGCAGGCGGCGTAATTGGCCCTACAAAATCGACTGCCCATTTCTCGAATGAATGGAGTATCTTTACGGGATGAAGCAGAAGCTCATCCCTGTGGGAGGGTCATCCGGTCTGCTGACATACGTCACATTTCTGAACATACTCTTTACTGTCCTTTTACACTGTTGGCCACCAGAGACCTGCTTGTAGTACTTTGTGTGTTATTGGTTTAGCTCCCACGTGCCCTCCCGTGACACCACTGTGGCTTTCCCATAGTATAGCTTCCCTTTCATGATCCAGAACAAATCCTCGAAGAACTTGGTCCAGTCCCATATTGTATAGCTGTCCTGTTATTAGCTGATATTTCGCAGCTCGAACTACCAGATGTTTCTATTGTGTTGTATTATATTCCTGCGGACACTGTCCCGTGGTAAGGTAGGTTGCTATTTCATTCAGGTAGCTCGGGATGGCTTCTACTCTAAAAATATCAGCATCCAGTAGCTGATCATCTAGAGATCCTCCACTTTCATCATTCTCTAGTCGGGACAAGTGATCAGGCCCTACATTGAGCCTTCTAGGCTTTACAATTACTTCGAATGTGAATTCTTGGAAAAGTAGGAGCCATTGGAAAATTCTCCCTTCTAAGACTGGCTTGTTTACCAGATATTTTAATGTAGAATGATCCGTGAAGAACTTGAACTTACCTCCCAATAGGTAGTGGTAGAATTTCTGGAGATAGTACACCATTTTCAGTGCTTCCTTCTCTGTTGCTGTGTAGTTGCGATCTGTTGTTGACAACTTGCGACTGGAAAAATATACTGGATGATCAACTGAAGTGTCCCTTGGTTGAGCTAGAACCAGACCAAGCGCAATTCCCGACATGTCAATGTGTACATGGAACTGTTTGTCCTAGTTCGGGTGGACTAGTATTGGCGCACTCGCCAATTTTTCTTTCAGCATGTCCAGTGCCTCTCTGCAACTGTTCGTCCACTAGAATTTCTCTGATTTTTTTAACAATTTTTCTAAGGGTGTTGTTATTTTGGCGTAGTTGCAGATGAAATGGCGGTAGTAGTCTATGTGTCCCATAAGTGACCTTAGCTGTTTGACGGTCTCCGACACCTCCATATTAACAATCACTGCTACTTTGGCCAGATCTACATAGACACCTTGATTACATACCATGTGCCCCAACAATGTTCTGAATGGTACGACAAATATACATTTCTTCAGATTCAATGAGATCTGTAGTTGTCTACAGCTATCAAACATTACTCTCAGCAGGCTCGCATGATCTTTCAGCAAGCTATACATAGTCCAGTCATCCATATAGACTTCTAAGAACTTGTGGATGTATTCTCAGAACGCCGCTATCACAATGTGAAAGAAAACTGCAGGTGCATTCTTCAATCTGAATGGCATCACGTTGTATGCGAAAGAGCCCCATTCTGTAGTGAAGGTTTTATTTTTCTTGTCTTCTTCTGCTATTCTCACCTGATGGTAACCTGAAAAGCCATCGGTGAACGACTATGCCTCGTTCCCTGCAATGTTGTTGAGGACTTCGTCACTAAATGGGGTAGGGAATGGATCATGGATACAGGCATTGTTTAAGCTTCTGTAATACACACAGACTCATATCTCTAATTTCTCCTTTTTGCTTTGTATAACTATGGGGCTTACCCATTCTACCTCTTCTACAGGGAATATTAGCCCGGCCTTTAGCATTTTGTCGATCTCTGCTTTCACTTTTTCCTTCACCCTTAGGTTTAGATGATATGGTCTATGTTTCACTGGCCTAGCATCAGGCTTCAGTATTATCCTTATTTCCCCCTTATCTCCTTTTATGCCTTTGATATCTGCCATTGATGAAGGAAACAAGTCCTCATACTCCTCAAGTAGACTGAATATTTCTTTTGTTGTTTGCTCGTCCCAATAGTCTCTAATGGTCGCCAACTTAGGTTTGTCCTTTGTCCCAATATTTACCTTTTTGGTTCTGAGAGGTAGGAGGTGGATACCTTATGTAGTTGGTTCTTCTTTAATGTCCCTCTCCCCCTCTGTTTCTTCGAAATACAGGTGTCTGAGATCCTCCAGATTGTCATCGTCCATCTCATTATTAATCTTCTGACACGCCACCTTTTGTTGGATACCTTGGTACCGAAGTGACTGCTCGTCCGTATGTTGACTATCAGGGAAGAGCAGTACCTGCTTGATAGCTTGCAAATCTTGTGTAATTTTCTCTATTTTTACTTCAAAGGTGAAACACTATATGAATTTCTCTGCAACTTCCTGCCAATTGTGGATCCCTCTTCTCTTTTCTTCCGTTAAGTACTAGGCCTTTGGGATTACATCCAGGGAGTGGATAAACTTGTGAACCCACAGTTCCTTGGGGTATCTATCAGCTCTCCAATGTTCTCCACATTCCTTCAGATGGTTTCTGGGGCTTGCATCCCCTTGGTACCGGTCCTTCCCCCTGGGCTCTTGAAATTTGGCTTTCATTGCTGCCGCCACCTCATCCCATCGCGTCAGTGAATCACGATGGTTACTCCACCATCTTGTAGTTGTGGATTGTAATGCCATGTGCATCAAGGGTATTATTTGGTCTTCTGGCACCATGGTTTCTAATTTGGCTATGAAAACACTTACAACATTCATATCTGACAAGATTGGGTATCCCTGAATTTCAGCCCCAATCCAATTGACTCTTGCAACATTGGCACACCTCCTTGTGTTTGTTTTGTAGCCTCCCTGCTACCAATCATCCCATGCCAGTTCTGATCCTAATTCTGAGCTTTGAATACTTCTCCAGCTTACCGAGCCTACTGCTGGCGGGTTGATGCAGTCTTCCCTTCTTCTGGAGGTCATCTAGTAGAGATGGTCCAAGAGTTGAGCATCTTCTCGGTTATCCACAGTCTCTGTAGATCTCAATCCTTGGTAGAAGTTGAGCGGTTGAGTGACTCTGATTTCCCCATCCTCGAAGATCATCAGTTCTTTCTTTAGATCAATTATATATTTCAAAAGCTCAATCGTTCCCAACAGTGTTGAGTACATATCCTTATCCCCCATGATGTCAATGACTTCTAAGTCCGAAATTTTTTTACCCCCGCAATGTCAACCTCAACATCCTCCAGTTGGTTGATGGGAACAATGCAATACTGGTTTTCCATCCAAATATGGATCGGAGAGTATGTCAATATTGGCCTCCTGAGTGCTTCCCAAGTTTTCCTTGGTAAGATGTTGACATCAGATCCCAAATCAAGCATGGTGTCCTTAATCTGGAATCCCACCACTTGTGTATTTACTCGGAATTAATTTCCCATCCTTCGTTTGTTTCTCTTTATTCTCTGAACATATTTCTGATTTGTTTCCGCTGCTTCTTTTTCTCCTGTGTTTTGTTTTAGCACGCCTTCCAGGTTTTGCTTCAGTCATTCCATCATTGGTGCATTATTAACAATCTTCAGGAACATATGGAACCATTCCTGGATTAAGGCTTCAGAATTATTCTATGTCTCCTTTTCTTCCTGAATTTTCTATAACTCGATTCCTTTGTTTCCCCCCAAGTGGGAAAAATTTTCTGCTGCTTCCTGGAAAAATTGTTTCTGTTGTTCGGGTTTGAACAAGAGCTTTGGGGATGCTGGCCGGACTACTTTTATGGGGTCCATAGTGCATGCATCCTCCCTCGTTCTTTTGCCACCTCATGTTACTATGGCCACGTTTTGCATTGTTTGAGTTCTCGTTAACCTGGGCTCTGCATTTACTAGATTTCCCCCCTCTGTCTAGCTCTTTCCTCTCATATTTTGTTGAGCTCCGGGCAATATTCTGTTGCATGTGAGTTAATGCGGCACTGTGAGCACCAGGGTATCCTAGGGAGTGGACACTCTCTAGCCACATTCCCTTCCTAATCACAATTGTAACATCTTACTGGACCTCTACCTCCCGTTCGGCCCCCTCGCATGCCTCCTACTCTTCCTCGGGGAGCTTCATTTACTCTGTATGATGGCCAGTCCAGCCGCTCCGCCAGGGCATCCAGTGATTGGAATTGCTCTGTGTTGTGGGTGGTCGAGGCACATAATTCACAGTATACATTATTTGGAACATTGGAATACTTCTATAGGATTGGACACATGCGAGGTTGATGACCCATGCTTTTGCATACCTCACAATATTCATTGGTGGCTAGACTTTGTTGTGCAGGGAAACCTGTATATTGATGTTGTGGTGGGTATATCCCTTGGGTGTTGATTTTCACAACCGCTCTTAGTGGTGGGGCCCCCTGTGCTCCTGCAGCCGATGTCCCCACAGTTTTTCCACACAACCGGGGGCATTCCGTGGCTACATGTCCCTCCATGAGACAGTGTGTGCACCACACGTTTGGTCTCGGTGGTCGCATGGGTTGCATTTCCTTAATTTTTTCTGTCAGAATGGCTATTTGATGCTGCAAACCCATTATCGAGGGGTCTTGTACCATTGCGCCCCCTTTGAACTGTTGCGGATAACCCGCCATGGCTTCTATCTTCATCGCCTGATACAGGGCATCTTGCAATGTGTCGATCCTTTGTTGAGTCAGTGGAGTTCGGGTCAAGGGTAATAAAGCCTTAATGAACCAATCCCTCTGATGGTTTGGGTTGATTGGATAGCTGAGTTTCCCAATGGCATCCTTGAATCTCCACATCAAATCCCAAGAAGTTTCTCCTTCTCTCTGCTTGATCTCCCACATCTCTGACAGGCCTTGTTGGTCCGTTTGAGTCAGTTTGAATTCCTTAATGAAATCCCTCTTTACGTTAGCCATTGCTGGATTCGGGTGAGCCTCCGACCATTTCATAAACCATCGTAGGGCCCTCTCCCTAAGATTGGTTTGAAATTCTATCAACTTCCCAACATATGGTGTCTGTCGTGCCCTCCAGATGGCCTCACAGAGATACTAGTGTTGTTCGACGTCGTCATTCCCTTTCCCAGAGAATTCTAGGTACCGTGTAAGTGATCCTGCCATGCTTACTTGAATGGGCGGTATTAAAATGAAGCCTTTGGATCCTGGTTGTGAGACGGGGCCACTAGCAATCCTGCTACTAGCTTATGCTCCAGTTGGAGACTGAATGTGGTGAAATCTACTTAATTCACGTAACTTAACAAAAATTTCACTTATGGGCTTGTAGAGCACCAGGGGAAGGTCAAGATTAGAGCTACTAGAACTGTGGGGACTAGGAATACCTTGAGATATGGATGTTGGCCTTTCTTTAAAAATTTGCTCCATTGCAATGTGCATTTCCACATCGGACCCCTCCTCTGGGCACGTGTCTGTACCTTCTTTGTCAAACTTCTTTCCTTGCTCCACTTGGGATGGACTCCTATACACCTGCCACACTTCTTTCATGACCCCTCCTATATCATAGGGACCCACCTAACCTTCCATTCCTTTCATCATCTGAGGCGCCTCCTCTTTTCCCTTCCGACTACTTCCTTGTCTCTTCAACTCCTTCATCACCCTCTCTCGCCACCTTTCTGCAATCTGTGCCCTCCGATGTGCTCATTGCTCCCTGAGCCTGTTGGTAGTATCAACATCCATACTCATACTCCCTCTTCTCACGGTTCTAATAAAATCTCTTCCTTAGTCCCTTCCCTCGACACTGGGGGTTTTACGCTTCCATCCCTGCTTTCTGGAATGTTGGGTGTGGAGCCTGATTATCTTGTTTACTTTGTATCACAGCATTGGACCCCTGTACCTTAAAATGGGTGGCAACGCCGCCCGAAATTTAATTGCTGCCGTGGCGGGGGTTCGGGGGCAGCGCCCCCGAAGCTAAAAATAGATGTAAAATTTCCTTGTAAAAGTATAGTAATTTCTAGTCAATCTGGGCCGTTCATTAGGCAAATGATCTGACGGTAGAAGTTATGTTTAGATTAGGGTTTTTTGCCCTAGAAGGCAACCCCTTGTATATATGAGGGCATTGTATTACGGCTGTGGATTATGAGTGTATTCTCGGAGCGAGAAACAGAGAGGAGAATGTGAGAGAGAACAAAGGATATTACATCGGATCTGCTGTAGGTTTTGTCTCTTCATTTTTGCTGGATAATAGAAAGGAAGGACTGGTTGTTCGGGGTGGACATAGCCCAAATTGGGTGAACCACGTATATATGTGTCTCTCTGGTTTTTATGTGTTTTGTGTGCTTGTATTTTCTGCATATTTTATGTGTCGCATTGCTCCATAATATATAATTTTCTAACATGGAATCCCATCAGTCCTTCATCTACCATTAATGCCTTGATCCACAAGGGGATCTCCTTCAGTAGTTTCCCCCTTAACCCAGATCTGAAAGTACTTTCTTCCTTTGAGAAATACTGGTAGCACTCGGCTGCAAACTCGACTATGTATCCTTCCAAAGTAGATTCCACCCAAAAATCTACAGCTCGAGTTAAATCAGTGTTTAATCGATGAAGGGTCACCAGATCCTCATGTGCCCACTTGCGATTGATCTTGCGCGACTTTCCCTTGACGGTCTTGGTCTGAAGCCTCCGCAACCAGTTGTAGAGTTCATCTGGGAACTTTCCCCAAAATATTTCGTAGGTATCACTAGCTTGTTGAGCTATGAACTGATCTAGGTGGTTATCCCACCAGCTTCGTATTTCTATTTCGAAGATCCGAGATACCATGATCTAGCTCCCAAATGTATTTTCAAGTCCCAGAAACAGAACCATTTGTTGGCGAGAGAACAGGTCTCGCAAAGAAGACCCGGGTTTAGGGCTGAGGGCCAACAAGGTTTTCCGTCGTAGTCTAGATTCACGTCGGCATCTACACTCTGCTCCGAAGAGCAAAGAGTCTCACTCGAGGCGTGCCGCGACTCTACTGTGATCGGGAGCAGATTGGTATCATCCCCACAACATGAAAACAGGTGAATAACCAAGGTCCTAGACAGTCAGGACATAAAATTCCATATCATGCATTCTTCAAAAAACTAGTTAAACTAACAAGAAACAAAATTTTAAGCGTAGCCTATAACATCACTCATTCATATTCAGAATCACATATCAGAATAACACTCTTGAATATATTAATCATTAGCCATCAGAGGTGAACTATTACAAGGCTCAACAACATATGAGCATAGATCAGAGAAAAATACAACAAGTCCCTAAGGAAAAAGAGAAACCACAGTAATCCATAAGAGAGGAGAATAGTGCAATTAGACAGAGCTCTCTTGTGGCTCCTTGTTGCCTATTCCCGTCTGCACCAACCCCTTCATCCTTTGGCTGGTTGCCTATTTTTTCTCCTTCCCGCGCAATTGACAGTTCCTCCTCCTTTCTTGCTCGGCTGTCTTTCGTTTCTTTCTGTTCACCGGGAGTTCACTTCTTGTTTCCTTCCACGCCCTTCCGCTGTCTATTCTTGCTCCCACAACAACCGTGACACCTGTCCTCTGCTCCTCCGTGACCTTGACACCTTTCTGCCTACGAGGTTGCGTTCCTCCATGTACACGCCGCAACTCAAAATCTGTTGATTTCCAAAACAAGGGCCTCAACAATTATCGAGGGGCTTTGTTACCAACTACCTGTGGGTAGTATGCATAAGAGAAAAATTTCTCCTAGATGGTTCTCATTCAACAACCCACAACCCCTTACAACCACCAGATAGCTTGATGTGCCACTATCTTTGCCACTTGATCCAGCTATGTGGTCCCTCACCCATTTGCTATGATCGTATGTTTGAAGGTGGGCCTCCCGACCCCAAAGGTATGAATTTTCATTATTTTATTTGAGTAATTTTTTTTACTTATCATGGCCACTTTGGGCATGGATTGGTGGGGGGATTCCACATAAAGATTGGAATAGGTCTGTACTCTTGTATCCTATGTCCAATTCGGTGGTTAGCCTTGTGTCATAGTCTTGTGGGATCTCCTTTACTGACCATTAGATTTAGGGTTGACACTACATGGGAAATCCAAATTTTGGTTGCATGGCCCGGCTTCCAAACACCATATACATCACTCCCCTAGCTCTCATTCCCCCCCATTCATCTCTTTTCCCATCCAAGTCCATATGTGTTCACTAGGTCCACATAGGCTTGGCCTCCCCCTCCCATTTTCCACACCTTGGGTCGGGCTTGAAATAATGCCCCAAAGGTTGATGCAGCTACAAAGAAAAGAAAGAGCATAATTTTTCCACTCTCAACAAGCCTATGTACCAAAAAATGAAAAATATGGTGAGGACATATAGCATGTGGGAAAAATCTAAATATGAGCTCTACCCCTCATTCATGGCCATCACCCTAGTTCATATGGGCCCTAAAAGAGCCCCATTCACATCAAGGAACCCATGATTGTCCCAACTCCCGGTGGGCAATGAACTTCCCCACCTTAAAAATAGGGTATATACTGTTATATCCTACACTTCATGCTCTCGTCCCCTAGAGCCCCGAGCAATTATAAAGATAAATAAATCAAAGGAAAAAGGCATATGAATAAGGGTGTAAAAACAAACATGGAGGTAACTCATGTACCACAATTTTCTCCCTCCTACACTCATATACCTAGTTGTGGGATTCCCTCATCATTCCTACCCTTGTACCGTGACATGTGACCTTGAGCCCTCCCCTAATTCCCGCTCCGTCCAATCATTATATCACATTCCACCTACAATTAGATGGATGTACTAGGGACATGTCACCCCTTTTAAAGGTTGAAACCACCTAATAGGGTCCTTGGATGACCCCCTTATTGAGCTTGGAGGCACCTGTACATGCCAAAGCCCACTATGGGAGGGAATTCCACCATGAAGTGTCCATTGGATTTCATGATTTGTAAGCTCTTTTACTTGATTAATCTAATGATTTTTTTTATTGGATGGAAAGGGGATGCATTGGATCTTATGTGATATTGTTGGTGGGTCTCCATTTGGGGTTTGGTATCCCTATACAGGGTCCAAGCCCTCCAAAGGGTCACATTGGCACTTGTAGGATGAGTGTAGAGAGCTACAAGCCTCCACCATAGTAGGAAACAGTTCATGACTCCATAGAACCATTCAGTGATTACTTGTGTTCCACCTTTTGGATGAGGATGATGCACCTCGTTCACCATGCCTAGTTGGCTCCACACTAGCACCATACACTTGGAATATGTTCCACGGTCCATATGAGGATGTGTGTGAATGCAAGAGATAGAGGGAGGGATTATATCATCATCCTAGCCCTTATATATGGTTTACATGCATTACTGATCCACTTGGAGACCCATGAGGATGTCATTGTGCCCCCACACCCACTTGGGAGCACCACATGCGACTTGTTGGAAAACAAGAGGCCAACCCCTTGTCCACTATGTTTGGAGCCTTTTCACTCAACTTGGCACATTTGGACTCCATTAGGCCTCCTCAATGACCCAAAGAATCATCATAATCGGTATTTTTCCCCTTTGAGAGGTAATTATTTGTATTATTGAGTTATCTTGGTGGGATTTTCACCAAGTCATGTCATTATTATGTATTATTTTATTATTTGGGGCTAAATTAGGCCAATTATGTTGGAAATTGGATATAAAAACTCTCCCTGTGTGTTTCGCAACATGGACTAAATGCCTCTCATGGTGTTGAATGTTGCAACAAGAAACAATGAAATTGGCATCCAGAAACAACATCCTTGATACTAGTGAAAATTAAGCACCTACACTAGGTGGAGTCCACACAGGATATTTTTAGGTGTAAGTCTATTTTTATAATGGTGAGAAAATTCTATTTATAGTGGGAGAAAATTTTTAGAATGGTGAGAAAAATCTATATATTATTTTTAGATTCATGTGTGAAGTCTATTTATAGATCGCATGTATAAATATAGAATGCATGTCGATTAGTATTATCTCTTAATAATAATTGGACAATCAACATTAATCTATTCTCAATGACCACTTGGAAATAGTTAATTGAAGTGGAAAATCAGTTAGCTAAGTGATTTTCGAGTTGACTGGTTGCTGGGTGGGACATGCAAGTGGACTTAGTTGTAACTGAGTGATTCGAAGTTGTAACAAAGTTGGATGTGTAGTTATGTGAGTTATAAAATAGTTTAACTCAATTAAGTGAGTTAAAATCAATTGTGCTAGTTGTAACTGAACCTACACTAGTGAGAGATCAGTGAATTAATTATTTAATTAATTCACAAGCAGTGGTCTCACATGCATCTGAAGATTTACTATTGTTAACTACATGCAAGTCATATCTAGTGGAGACCAAGTTGAGAGATAGGTGAAAGGGATAGTTTGACTATTAGCTGTGACATTAGTGGGTGCACACATGCAACCACACACACATTGGATGTGCCTATGAGGATTGTGCAGTCAAGGTGGGCAAGATAATTCATTCAGAGGTTCTTGACCATCAGGGATTGCGCAGTGGAGGCAGGTCATTTGGAGGTAGTAAATTGGTGCATGTATTTGCCAATTTTTGTATGACAATGCGAGACAATTGTATATTGTATTGAGAGCTCTTGGATTATAGTTTTTTATGATATTTTTTCATGATCCATGATATATACATAATATATGATAGTGGGGTTTTTAGCTTTATGCTTTCCCAGTAAAAACATCTATGTTATGTGTGATTGATCTTTCTTCATCTGTTTGCAATTGGCGATTAAATTTCCGCAAAGATTTAAGTAGAAGGATTATGTATTTAAAAGTGGCATATAATTGTTATATCAAGAGAATCCAGGCAATACATAATTGTATTAAAATTTCTACATGGTATTGGAGCAAAGAAGATTGCAATTTTGAAGCAGTAGCTGAGTTTGTTGGTGGAAACAATTTGAATTTGCTGCAAGAATTTCTTGGTGCGACATTTGAGTAAACATCGAAATGGATTTCAATGGTTTGCGGCTAAAGTATGCACTCAAGGGAAAATCCAACTACATTTCATGGAAGGACAGGATGGAGGTGGTTCTTGAAGATAATGGCTTGAAGTAATTCATCTACAAAGATGTTCCTAAGCCTGCTTCGACAAATGCTGCAGTACTTGATGCATGGAAAAAGAAATTAGCAAGGGCAAGGAGGATTCTGTTGGAAGGTGTACGAGACCAAATTGTCTCAAGAATTCATGGGAAAGCCAATTCATATGCTATTTGGAAGGCTTTGACAGATCTTTTCCAAAGCAGCAGCAACCATAGGAAATTGGCACTGAAGGATAAACTCAAAAAGATCAAGATGGGAAAGAATGACACTATTCTGGTATACTTAAAAAAGTTTGTCCAATGCAGGGATGAGCTTGGGAGTGTATGAGTAAGTGTTTATGATGATGATTTGGTGAGCTTGGCTCTTTTGGGACTTCCTAAGAGTTGGAACAGTTATGAAGACTCTGTCAATAGAAGAGAAAAACTTCCGGATTGGGAACGACTATGGTCAGATCTAGTGTAGGAGGAGTTCAGGCGAAACTCTAGAGATGGCTCTTCATCAAAGCATGATGATGAAGAGGATTGTGATTTGTCTTCCAAGGTGAAGAAGGGGAAGGGGAAGAAATTCCATTCTAAATTTGAGGCCAGTGAAGATGGCAAGGAGCACAACATGTCCAAAGTGAAGTGTTTTCACTGTCACAAGCATGAACATATTGCCACAAATTGTCCACAAAAGAAGAAGAACAATATGGATGTTGGAGCTGAAGCTGGTGAGGCTCTTGCCTCACAATTTGAGATTGAATTCTCATTGATTTCATGCATGGTGTCAAGTGCATTGGGATAGGGGTGGTACTTGGATAGTGGTGCTTCCTTTCACATGACGAGAGATAAGAAACTTTTCAATAACTTGGAGGAGAAATATCTCCAGATGCATATTGAGTTCGGCGACGATGGACGATACAGTACGACTGGAATTGATACCATTACCTTTCAGAGGGCATCAGGTAAACTCTTTCATTTAAAATATGTAATGCATGTACCAGGTTTGAAGAAAAATTTAATATCAGTTGCAATGTTAGAGGATAGAGGCTATGATGTTGTCTTTAGTGAAGGAAAAGTTTTCTTGCAACACAAAGAAACAAGGCAAGCCAAGAAGGTTGGGATTCGAGTTAAGAATATTTATAGACTTGAAGTAGATGGGATTTCTACTGAGCTTCCTACTGTTGGGAAGTGTGAGAAAGCCATGCAATTGAGGCTTGAGAGGGAGCAATATTTTCATGCAGGTAAGAGTGATCCTCGGGATGTGGAGCATCCACAAGATGAGGATCATGGAGTGGGAGAAACCACTCATGCAGAGAAATTTCATGCCAGATGTGTAGAGGGATTGTATTTAGCTATACCACTAGCTGAGAAGTGGGGCGAAATGCATGAATAATCCCAAGAAATTTTTGGGCAGGATTCATTGAGATGGTGTGGATCTCATGAATTGAACATGGCTAAGAGGAGCCCATAGTACAATAGTAGCAGGATTAGTTGGATTGATGCAGTCAAATGTCACGAGGACATTAAATCAAAGTGATATTGTTGGATACTGGAGCACGGATCAGAGTTGACATCAAGTGCAGAGTGCATGGATGCAGAGGTCAATAGCACAGTGGATCTAGAAGACATGTGCAGTTGGTACCAGCAGAAGTCAGAAGACTTTGATGATATATGCATTATACTAATTCAGTTATTTGGAGGCTATTCAGTTTCATAAGTGTTGCATGTGCGAGAAACACTAGAGAAGTGTTGTATACAAGAGTTGCAGGGCGCATGCATGGAGTTGCATGGCGCATACAAAGGTTGCAGGGCACATGCATGGAGTTGCATGTCGCATGCAAAGACATTCCTTTCTTATTGAGAGGGAGTGTTGAAGGTTGCAACAAGAAATAGTGAAATTGGCATCCGGAAACAACATCCTTTATCCTAGTGAAAATTAAGCACCTACACTAGGTGGGGCCCACACAATCTATTTTTAGGTGTAAGTCTATTTTTAGAATGGTGAGAAAATTCTATTTATTGCGGGAGTCTATTTTTAGAATGGTGAGAAAATTCTATATATAGATGATGTTCTATTTTTAGATGCATGTGTGAAGTCTATTTATAGATCGCATGTCTAAATATATAATGCATGTCGATTATTATTATCTCTTAATAATAATTGGACAATAAACATTAATCTATTCTCAATGAGCACTTGGAAATAGTTAATTGAAGTGGAAAATCAGTTAGCTAAGTGAATTTTGAGTTGAGTGTTTGATTGGTGGGACATGCAAGTGGAATTAGTTGTGACTGAGTGATTCAAAGTTGTAACAGAGTTGGATGTGTAATTATGTGAGTTGTAAAATATTTTAACTCAGTTAAGTGAGTTAAACTTAGTTGTGCTAGTTGTAACTGAACATACACTAGTGAGAGATCAGTGAATTAATTATTTAATTAATTCACAAGCAGTGGTCTCACATGCAACTGAATATTTACTATTGTTAGCTACATGCATGTCAGATCTAGTGGAGACCAAGTTGAGAGATAGGTGAAAGGGATAGTTTGACTATCAGTTGTGACATTAGTGGGTGCACATATGAAACCACACACACATTGGATGTGCCTATGAGGATTGCACAGTCAAGGTAGGCAAGATAATTCATTCAGAGGCTCTTGACCATCAGGGATTGCATAGTGGAGGTAGGCTATCTGGAGGCAGTAAATTGGTGCATGTATTTGCCAATTTTTGTATGACAGTGTGAGACGATTGTATATTGTACTGAGAACTCTTGGATTAGAATTTTGTATGAGATTGTTTCATGATCCATGATATATACATAATATATGATAGTGGGGTTTTTAGCTTTATGCTTTATCAGTAAAAAAATCTTTGTTATGTGTGATTGATCTTTCTTCATCTGTTTACAATTGGCGATTAAATTTCCACAAAGATTTAAGTAGAAGGATTATGTATTTAACAGTGGCATATAATTGTTAGATCAGAAGAATCTAGGCAATACATAATTGTATTAAAATTTCTACACATGGATCCTTATGTCTGGCGACGTTATCGTTGACGAACACATGTGGGTTTTAGTCTATTGACAATCATGATTCCCAACAAGTGGTATCGGAGCGTAGGTCACGGGTTCGATACACACCTGACTCGCTTTGGAGGGGGATTGTTTGAAATTGGATAAACCAACACTCCCCGTGTGTTTCATGACATGGAATAACCACCTCTCGTAGATCATTATCTCTGGAGATGCGATTCTTGACTAACACCTGGGGTCTTGGTCTAACGACAATCGTGATTCCCAACAAATTAGGAAAATCGAATATGCTCTAGAGCTGTATAAATATGAGAGAGGATCATTCTAACATATCATCATCACTTGGATTGGATTAGTATCTCTTGAGATATCTTCATGATTTTTTTTGAGGTGAACTTTTTGTATTTTTTTGATGCACTATGATTGGATTTTCGTTATTGTATTTGGAGCTTATTTATAATGCAAAGTTGAATGGATATACTCTCTCTCATGTAAGTGAAACTTTAATGCTATTCTTATTATCTTACTTGTAAAATGCATGTATATTGTTATCATTATTCTTGTATGGGTAAATGTAATGTGAAATTATTTTGGGACTTTGAATAAGTGATTTAACGCATGTGTTTCTCTTTGAGGGATTGGGTGAATGTTCCTAGAGGCACCTCTTAGGTTGAAAGACTCGAATATTCATCTCTTTGGAAAATTTGAAGTATAAATCTCTGATTACATAGTTTTTTCCCTTGAATAGGCTAGTGGAGGTTAATTGGGGATCCTTAGCTCACAAAATTCCTCGATCTAGGTGTATGTTGACTCCATTAAGCCCCCTAAGCAAGGCACTGATCCTCACATCCTCTTGGTGGTCAAATTTATCTTTATTTTCTTCACTCTTCCAAATTCTAGGCCTAACCCTAGACATTAGGGGAATTTTTAGGTCTAAAAGTGGCCTCCTAAGGAAATTATAAAATAATATTGGAAATAATAGAGTAAGATTAGATTACATCATCAAATTTTAGAGGGAAAAAAGAAAAAATATTTTTTCAACTCATATTTTCAACTTATGTCCCTATGGGTTTACTCAAATTTCAAGCGGAAACACTTGTTAGATGAAGAATTTTATTCCTTTTCCAAGGATTACCCATGTTCCATACTTTCGATGAACCCCACTACACGAAAAATGAGAAAAACGTGAAAAACATTATTGTAATCACGTTTTTTCATATATTTATCATTTTTCATGTAGCAGGGTCCATTGAAAGTATACAACATGGGTAATCCTTATATGAGGAATTAAATTTTGCATCCAACGAGTACTCCTGCTTGAAATTTGAGTAAAACCTTAAGGATATAAGTTTAAAATGTGAGTTGAAAAAATAGTTTTATTATTTTATTATTTTTTAATATTTTTACTTTTCTACTCCAAAAATGGTGAATCATCCCCCATGGTTGACATCATCATCTTGAATCCTATTGGTTCTTATAAATTTTATTTTTGTTGTATAATTTTGTTAGGAGGCCCATTTTAGACCTCAAAATTATCCTAATGGGTCACTTAGAGAATTGCATGAATTTCATTGGAGCCATCCAAACCCTTCAATTTGCATTACATTATTGTGTTGGAATTTTCTCTAGAGATCCTCCAAGTTTGAGGCAAATCCAATAGTGGAATATTGAGATAGAGCAAGCCCTAGCCATAAGACCAATTCTTCCACTAGGTTGGCATGGGTTAGTGTCCTTACTTGGATCATTGCATTAAAATATAAAAATAAAATTATCCCTTTGATCCTATTCTTCTCTCTAGTTAGGTCAAGCCCCTCCTTGAGTGATCAACTCCATACCCTTGACCTAGTTTGGGTCCACTTGGCTTCTCTGTGGTCCCAAAAATCTACAACTCAAATTCCACAAGGATTGCTTAGAAGCCATTTCTTCATTAGGATCCTTGAGTCTAGGAACCATCTTGTCAAGGCGTATCCTTTAAACCTGAAGTCAAGTATCCTCTTAGCCCTTCCTAGAGAGCCTATCACCTTGCTTCTCAAGCACGTAAGCCATTTGTCTGAGCCTCTCTTGAGAATAGGATTTGGGAATCACTAATATTATTATTTATCCATTCATCTCATGATTCCCCTTATACTGGGTTTCCTCCCATGGGTGAAATTCCGTAAATATTAGGGAGTTATAGCTGAGGTGACGTGGGATATTTCTTGATTGTTTCCCCTTGAGCTAGTAGTTGTTCTAAAGGATCCCCTCCTAGGACCCTTGCTAATTTGAGCATTAACATTTTGGCGTCATTGTCAGGGACACGAGACATGTGTCTTGTTTCCTTTATGCCATCATTGATATATCACTCTTGGTGACTCCATTGGAATAATGAAGCCCTACTTCTTCATTGAAATTTAAGGTAAATGCTTGTAGGGTGGAGCAAGCATTTTTCTAAGCATCTTTAAATTTGCCTTGTCAAATCCTACGTAATTTATATGTATATCTCAATAGGATGTATTTATTTGATTATTTTCCCACTTTGGACATCACTAGCATCCTTGGGCACCCTAATCATGTCACAGGAAAGATGGTACATGGGGTACCTGTGTTTCATGTTGATCCAATATCCAAAATTGATCATGTTGAAATATTTAATGCACATGCTTCAAAAGAGAAAGTGGTCCACCAGGATGTCCTTATGTTGTTTCTCATGAGATCTCTTTGTGGTCTTAACTCATGGTTGTATAATCGCAAACCTAAGAGCATCTCATCTATTGAGGGGTTCTTTTATGGATATCATAGGAATTTTCGAGTATGCCCCACATTAAGTATTCAAGAGGAAGCCTTCATTGACCACCTTGATGATGAGAAGGAAAGGTGGTCCTCCCTAGGTTCACATGAAAAAAGAGGGGATGATGATAATTCTGAAAACATGTGTGATATGGAGGGTGAGTTTGTAGAGAGTGAAGTTAGGGTTAACCTTACATTTTCCAAGGATACTATCTCTGGTGATATACACTTTGAAAAACTTGGAGAAGGTGATTCCATAGCCCCTTCAAACATTGGTATCAATGATTACTTACGTATTAAAGAAGGAAAATGGAAGGTCTGTAGGAATCGTTTCAATGAAGGCCCTATCTATGAAATTATGACGATGATATCAATAGGACCTTTATCTTTCCTCAAAATCTCGAGGTTGTATTTGAGTCTCGTGTGGACCCTTTATTCAACCCTTCTTGCATTATCACTAATAATGAGGATTCCTCCATCCCTCCATCCCTCCATCCCTCCTAAGTGTGTTCATAATGGGAAACCTACTTGTTATGTTTCTCCATCTCATCACTCTCCCTTTCCTACTAATCATGACCCTATGCCGATCATAAATCATGACATAAGTGATAAGGATCATGGCATAAGTGATCTGCGTGAGGTTTCCATCCATAAAAAGTTTATGAGTCTGGTTGTTAACATTTATATATTTTGGTTAGAGGAAAGGGTCTCATGGAGTAGATTACATCGCTTTGTTTCCTCTTCTCATGTGATCCTCCATGCACAGGAATTCTATTTTCCTGTTGAAAATGCAGCAAGAATGTCTCCATTTTTATTTTTCCTTAATTAAAATTGAGGAAATTCGAAATTCCACATCAATAGACTACTTGGAGGAGTTAACTGAGGTGACATGGCTCTTTTCACTCAGTTAAGAACACTTAATTCGAGTTAATGAGTTCAAGTTCAATTTACTTGTGTTGTATCCTAAAAATTGAGTCTAGCTCAGTTAATTCGAGTTAGGGGCATGAAGTTCAGTTGTATGCAATGAGTTCCTAAATTTTAGGAGACTAGGTTGAGTTAATTTTAGTTGTAGCAATTTAATTCAATTAAATTGAGTTATGGCCAATTAAACTAGTTATAACTATTGGAGGAACTAATCAAGGGTCAAGTTGTGCAGTGGGACTTCAGTCAAACTCAATGATCATCCAAATAACTAATAAATCAACCTAAATTATCTCGTGCATGCAAGGAATTCAAATTTCTTAGTTGTGGTGGTGTTTCCAAGGCAATGTAAAATTAATTATATACTAGATTGAGTGTATAGTTCATTGTATTTGTCAGGTGATCAACTAAGAATAATTGTGAAAGAAAATAGGGGGGAATTCCTATTTAATAGGGGCTAATTCCTCCAGGAACATCGCAAGGAATTAGGAGCTTGGAGGCTTGAAAATTTGGCTAATTATTGGCCAAATTCAGTTAGTAAGGAAGAGGATAGAAAATACTTGTGCAGGTTGAGCTCATGGTTGAGAAGATCATATTGTATTCATCCAGATTATTTGATTAATGGAATACAAATAGTATGGGGTTTTGAGAAATTTCTTTCCCTTAGATATATATCTATGTGTATGTGTTGAATATTGATGCATGTTAATAAATTGTGTTCTCGATTGTGAATTTACTTCCGTCGATTAGTAGAGTAGATTCTAGTCTTGTGATTTAGTAAATTTCATGAGTAGTTTAGGATCTACACATTAATTTCTACAAGGTATCATAGTTGGTTTCACATTAGAACTAGTTATTGAAGTCCTCATGTACAGTGATCATTAAAGAACTGATGAGTTGTTAGAAGTCAGAGTTGATGGAGCCCTAGTTCAGGGCAGATCTAGAAGACCCCATGTGTAGACTTCTTAATGGAGCAAGAAGGATACTAGTGGTAAAATAGTTGAGCTAATGTTTAGTGACACAAAAAGGAGTTGTGATAATTGATATTGGTAGATTTAGGGGCATATAGATTTCCCACAAGGATATATAGACTCAGAGGGAGTCTAGTTTCAAAGGGAGCAACCCTATTTAAGTTAGTACTTCAGGATTTAGGGAGATCATACTGATTAGCGGTAGTGGTTACGTCAACAATGTAGAATAAAAAACAGAGGAGTAGCACCAAAAATATGAGTAGATAATATTTCACCATGCATGCAACCATACCTCCAGGATTGAGGTGGGTCAATGTGAAGCCCTAGTCTCAGAATTGTAGAAATTTTGGCAGTGTCCATTGAGGTATTCTCCTCATGGATCACTACCTTGCTACGGGAGCCCATAGTATTCAGTAGCAGGACGACCAGTGTTAGTCAAATACTGATTGTTGACAACAAAGCATGAGGCCCAGTAGCAAAGTCAACAACAAAAAAATTTCCAATATACAGTTGCATACACAGTTGGTTCAATGTTTTTCTTTGGATTCTTCTCAGTTGCAGGTGTTGCAGTAGTAGCAACAAAAAAGAGAGGTGTTGCATGTAGTACATTCCATAGGTGCATGATAGGGGTGGTTGATAATCTCTTTCTTGCTAAGAGGGAGTGTTGAAAATGCAACAATAAAGTCTCAATTTTGATTTTTTATTAATTAAAATTGAGGAAATTCAAAATTCCACATCGACATAAAACTTGGAGGAACTAACTGAGGTGGCATGGCTCTTGTCACTCAGTTAAGAACAATGAATTCGAGTTAATGAGTTCAAGTTCAATTTGCTTTTGTTGAATCCTAAAAAATATGAGTCTAGCTCAGTCAATTAATGTTAGGGGAATGAAGTTTAGTTGTGTGCAGTGGGCTCATAAATTTTAGGATCCTAGGTTGAGTTAATTTCAGTTGTAGTAATTTAATTCAGCTAAATTGAGTTATGGTTAGTTAAACTAGTTCTAAGTGTTGGAGGAACTAGTGGAGGGTCAAGTTGTGTAGAGGGACTTTAGTCAAACTTAGTGATCATCCAGATAACTAAAAAATTAGCCTAAATTAGCTCATGTATGCAAGGAATTCGAATTTCTTAGTTTTGGTGGAGTTTCCAAGGTAGTGCACAATTAATTATATACTAAATTGAGTGTATATTTCATTGTATTGGTCAGGTGATCAACCTAGAGGAATTGCTCAAGAAAATAATGGGGAATTCCTATTTAATAGGGGCTAATTCCTCCAGGAACAACACAAGGAATTAGGAGCTTGGAGGCTTGAAAATTTGGCTGTGTGTTGGCCAAAGCCAGTTAGTCACAAAGAGGATAGAAAATACTTGTGCAGGTTGAGCTCAAGTTTGAGTAGAGCATATTGTATTCATCCAGTTTCTTTGATTAATGAAATACAAATAGTAAGGGGTTTTTATTAGTTTATTTCCCTTAGATATATCTCTGTGTATGCATGTTGAATCTTGATGCATGTTAATGATTTGTGTTCTCAGTCTTGAATTTACTTCCGCAGATTGGTAGAGTAGATTCTAGTCTTGTGATTTAGTAAATTTCATAAGCAGTTTAGGATATACAGATTAATTTCTACATGGTATCAGAGTTGGTTTTGACATTAGAACCAATCATTTAAGTCCTCATGTAAAATCATCATTGAAGAACTAATGAGATGTTAGAAGGAACAATTGATGGAGCCCTAGTTTAGGATAGATCCAGGAGACCCTATGTGTAGACTTCTTCATGGAGCAAGAAGGATTCTAGTTGGAATACCATTGAGACAATGTTTAGTGACATAAAAATGAGTTATGATAATTTATATTAGCATATTGAGGGGCATATATAATTCCCACAAGGATATATAGAGTCATAGGGAGTCTAGTTTCAGAGGGAGCAGTCCTATGGAAGCTAATACTTCAGGACATGGGAAGATCAAACTCATTATTGTAGTAGTTGCAACAGTAATGTGGAAGCAGTATCAGACGAGTAGCAAGAACAATATGAGTATATCATATTTCACCATGCATGCAACCATACCTCAAGGAGTGAGGTGGGGCAATGTGAAGCCCTATTCTCATAATTGTGGAAATTTAGGTAGGGTCTATTGAGGCATTCTCCTCATGGGTCATTACCTTGCTACGGGGAGCCCATAATATTCAATAGCAAGAGGATCAATGTCAATCAGATACCGAGGAGTGTTGATAGTAGAGCAGGAGGTTTAGTAACAGAGTCAACAACAACACAATTTTCCCATTAGACAGCTGCATACACAATTGATTCAATGTTTTTTTTTTATGCTTCTTATTTGCAGGTGTTGTAGTAGTAGCAAAAAAAATTAGAGGTGTTGCATGAAATACATTCCACAAGTGCAGAAAATGCAACAAGAAAGTCTCAATTTTGATTTTTCCTTAATCAAAATTGAGGAAATTCGAAATTCCACATCAATAGACAGCTTGGAGTTAACTGAGGTGACATGGATTTTGTCACTCAATTAAGAACACTAAATTCAAGTTAATGAGTTCAAAGTCAGTTTACTTGTGTTGATTCCTAAAAAATAGGAGTCTAGTTCAGCTAATTTTAGTTAGGGGCATGGAGTTCAGTTGTGTGCAGTGGGTTCCTAAATTTTAAGAGCCTATGTTGAGTAAATTTTAGTTGTATAAATTTAATTCAATTAAATTGAGTTATGGTCAGTTAAACTAGTTCTAATTGTTGGAGGAACTAGTGGAAGGACAAGTTGTGCAGTGGGACTTCAGTAAAACTCAGTGATCATCCATATAACTAATCAATCAACCTAAATTAGCTCATGCATACAAGGAATATGAATTTCTTAGTTGTGGTGGGGTTTCCAAGGCAATTTACAATTAATTATATCCTTGAGTGAGTGTAGAGTTCATTGTATTGGTCAGATGATCAACCCAAAGGAATTACGCAAGAAAATAGGGGGAAATTCCTATTTAATAGGGGCTAATTCCTCCAGGAATAGTGCAAGGAATTAGGAGCTTGGAGGCTTGAAAATTTGGCTAAGTTTTGGCCAAATTCATTTAGTGAGGTAGAGGATAGAAAATACTTGTGCAAGTTGAGCTCAAGGTTGAGCATAGCATATTGTATTGATTATAATTCTTTGATTAATGAAATACATATAGTAAGGGGTTTTGAGAAGTTGATTTCCCCTAGATATATCTCCTTGTATTTGTGTTGAATCTTGATGCATGTTAATGATTTGTGTTCTTGATCGTGAATTTACTTCCGCAGATTGGTAGAGTAGATTCTAGTCTCGTGATTTAGTAAATTTTATGAGTAGTTTAGGACATACCCATTAATTTCTACATTTCCCATCTCTCCCCCTGGTGATCCTCCATATGTTTGTTCCTGTCCTTGCTCTTGGATTTTCTACATAAGTAATCATTGGGAAAATTGTTTTTATATTGATATAGTGATGTCTTGGTTGCATTGGATCTATGATTACACTTCGTACTTCCATGATGTAATATGCATGTTAGGTAGGATGCATTTCATGTCGATTTTCCTCATTAGAACTAACATGATATGATATTACCTTGATATATTAGATGCATTTATATTAAAAATGCATAGAAAATAATTTTACGTTCTTGTTGATTTTATGGCCTAATACTAAGCATGGGTGATCATAAGGCACCACAAAAACATGTTTCCCTGTGTGCTTGGTCCTTGATATGTGCAGGTAACAGGTCTACGGTATGAAGAGACTGATGGTGTTCTCAAAACCTCCCATTTAAGTACCTTTGTGCATCCTTTCGACAACTCATGTCCCAAGTTGGAGTGAGATGTTACCCACTACCTATGGGTAGTATGAATATGAGAAAAAATTCTCGTAGATGGTCCTCAACCAACAGTTAGCATCCATTTGCATCCAACAAATAACTCAATGTGGCACTATATCTGCTACTTGAACCAACCATGTGGTCCCTCGCCCATCTATTATGATCGTATGCTTGAAGGTGGGCCTCCCGACCCTAAAAGTATGAATTTTCATTGGTTTAGTTGAGTAATTTTGTTTACTTATAATGGAAACTTTTGGGCATGGATTTGTGTGGGGATTTATAAGAAAGAGTGGGTTAGGTCTATACTCTTGTCTCCTCTTCCCAATTCAGTGGTTAGCCTTGTGTCTTAGTCCCATGGGATCTCCTTTACTGGCCATTAGATTTAAGGATGGCACTACATGGGAAATCTCGATTTTGGTTTTGTGGTCTCGCTTCTCAACACCATATACATCACTACCCTTCACTCATTTCCCCCATTCATCTCTTTTCCAATCTGGGTCCACATGTGTTCACTAGGTCCACATAGGGTTGGCCTCCCCCTCCCCTTGTCCACACCTTGGGTCAGGCCCGAAACGATGCCCCAGAGGTTGATGCAACTAAAAAGAAAAGAAAATTAATAATTTGGAAACTCTCAATAGGAAATTATTTCGCATGTTGGAAAAATCAAAACATGAGCTCTACCCCTCATTCATGGCCATCACCCTGGTTCCTATGCGCCCTATATGAGCCCCCTTCACATCAAGGAACCCATGATTTTCCCAAACCCTAGTGGGAAATGAACTTCCCCACCTTAAAAATGGGTTATCTAATGTTATACCCTACACTTCATGATCTCATACACTAGAGCCTAGAGTAGTTATAAAGAAAAATCAATCAAAGGAAAAATGCATATGAAGAAGGGTGGAAAAACAAAGGCTGGGGTAACTCATTTACCACGATTTTCTCCCTCCTACACTCATATACCCAAGTGTGGTATTTCCTCATCATGCCCACCCTTCTACCATGACATGTGGTCTGGAGCCCTCCCTTGATTCCCACTTCGTTCCATCAGTATATCATATGCAACCTATTAATTGATGGATGTACCATGGACATGTCAACCCCTTTAAAGGATGAAACCATCTAATAGGGTCCTATCTAACCCCCTTATTGAGCTTAAATACACATGTACATGCCAAATCCAACTATGGAAGGGCATGAAACCATGAATTTTCCTTTGGATTATGTGATATTTAAGGTATTTTAATTGATTACTCTAATGATTTGTTGTATTGGAGGGAAATGGGATGCATTGGATATAATGCAGGATTGCAAGTGGGTCTCCATTAGGGGTCTGGTATCCCTATATGAGGTCCAAGAACTCCATAGGGTCATATTGGCACTTTTAGGATGAGTGTAGAGAGCCATGGGCCTCCACTATAGCAGGAAACATTTCATGGATCCCCAATAACATTCAATGATTATTCATGTTCCACCGTTTGGATGAGGTTGATGCACCTAGTTCACCATGCCCAACCGACTCCACGCTTGCACCATCATCCTAGCCCTTACAGATGGTTTACGGGCATTATCGATCCACTTAGTGACCAATGAGAATACCATTATGCCCCCACACCCACTTAGGAGCACCACATGTGACTTGCTTAGAAAACAAGGGATCAACCCATTTTCTACTATGTTTGGAGCTTTTTCACTCAAATTGAAACATTTGGAGTCCATTATGCCTCCTCAGTGGCCTAACGACCCATCATATTCATTATTTTTCCCTCTTGAGAGGATATTCTTTGTATTGTTGAGCTATCTTGGTGGGCTTGTCACCAATTCATGTCATTATTATGTATTATTTTATTATTTGGTGATAAATTAGGCCAGTTAGGAAACTCAAATCCTCTCTAGAGTTGTATAAATATGAGAGAGGCTCATTCTAAACTAACATCATCACTTGTATTGGAATATTATTTCTTGAGAGATTTTCACACTTTTTGTTGGAAAGAACTTTTTGGAGTTTCTTGAAGCACTATGATGTTTGGATTTTCGCTACTATCTTTGGAGCTTATTTCTAATGAAAATTTGATGAATGGATATACTCTCTCTCTCTCATGTAAGTGAAATTTTAATTCTATTATTGTTATCTTACTTTTCAAATGCATGTATATTGTTATCATTATTCTTGTATGGGTTAATGTACTGCGAAATTATTTAGGGACCTTGAATATGTGATTTAATGCAAGAATTTCTCTTTGAGAGATTGGGTGAAGGTTCCTAGAGGCACCTCTTAGGTTGAAATACATAAAAACTTCATATCTTTGGAAAATTTTAGGTATAATTATCTAATTACCTAGTTTATTCCATTAAATAGGATAACATAAGTTAATTAGGGATCCTTAGCTCATGAAATTCCTCGGTATATGTGTATCTTGACTCCATTAATTCCCCTAAGCAAGGAACCGATCCTTACATCCTCTTGATGTTCAGATTTATCTTTATTTTCTTCATTCTTCCAAATTCTAGGCCTAACCCTAGAGGGATAGGTAGGGCATCACATGAATTTAATTGCAACCATCCAAACCATTCAATTATTGGTCCACTACTAAAATAGTATTTTCTGTAAAGGTTCTCCAAGTTTGAGGCAAATCCGACTGTGGAATCTTGAGATAGAGCAAGCCCTAGCCATAAGACCAATTCTTCCCCTAGGATGGCTTGGGTTAGTGTCCTCAATTGGATCATTGAATTCAAATATAAAGATAAAATTATCCCGTTGATCCTATTATCCTATCCAATTAGGTCAAGCCCCTCCTTGATTGATCAAATCCATACCCTTAACCTAGTTTGGGTCCACTTAGCTTCTCCATGGTCCCATAAATCTACAACTCAAATCCCACAAGGATTACTTGGAAGCCATTTATTCATTAGGATCATTAAGTATAGGAACCCTCTTGTTAATACATATCCTATAAAATTGAACTAAATTATCCTCTTAGCCCTTCCTAGAGAGCCTATCACCTTTCTTCTCAAGAAAGTAAGCCATTTGTCGTAGCCTATGTTGAGAATAGGCTTTGGAAATCACTCCTTATCTTATTATTTCTCCATTCACCTTGTGATTCCCCTTATACTGGGTCTCCTCCCATTAGTGAAATTCCGTAAAGAGTAAGGAACTTTACCTGAAGTGACAATGGGTATTGCTCCATTGTTTCCCCTTAAACTTGTAGTTGTTATTTAGGATCCCCTCCTAGGACCCTTGCTAGTTTGAGTGGTAACAAACTTCATGCCATCATCAAACTCATCCATGCATTGTCATAGATCGAAAGTGAAATATCCATTGTCCAATGGGTGATGGAATGTATATAGTGAATTTCCAAGTCATCACATAGTTCAACACCCATCATCAAGGCTCCAGTGCCCAAGTGAGGGAGAAACTATCCAAGCAGTGTGAATTTCCCAGCACAAAATGATTTAGCGAGGGAATAATTTGAGCCAATGGAGGAGCATCAATGATTGAGTGAGAAACATCACAGATATCAAGAGAATTTTCCAATGTCTATCCAGTTCCATTTTGGTAGGAGAGAGGAGGATGCATATTTCCACAAAGGGTCGCATAACCAGTGCGAGTGAGTTAGAACCCAACACGAATTGCTAGAAAGGAGATCAATTTCGTTGCTGGAGGCTGAAATATTTTTTGGAAGGAAGAGTGACTTCATTCCAGAGGTAAAGGGAGGCATGATGACTCATCTGGATCCAACTAGAAAGTTGTACGATTTTCCTAGGGAAAAAATATGAATTCCAAGCTAGATGAGTTTCCAGTGAGAGAGTTTGAGTAGGCCAGAGGGAGGTCGAGTTATTGCAGAAGGGAGAAAATTTATCCAAATTATTTTTCCATTATATTTTCTTGATGATTGCTAGTTGGAAATTCAAAGTATTGTATTCATATTTTTACTACTGTATAATAATAAAATAAACCCTCATGTGTTGCACCAGTTTTCCCTTCAAGGCTTTTCTGGAGACGTTAGTCCAAAATAACTATGTTAATTGTGTGCAATATTTTCTCATCTTCCAGTTTATTTTCAAAAGTGTAATTTATTTTTGGTGAATATTTCAATTGTGATTTTATCGATATTTTCCATAATAAAAAATAAAGTGCACAAAAGTTAGAAGATAATTTTTTAGTTAATTGCAATCAAGGAATTTTCACATGGTATCATAGCACGTTTGATTAGATTTGAAGCTCATAGGAAGGAATGAATGAGATCGTGAAGTTTCAGTGGAAGATCTGAAGCACTTTCTCTAGATTTGCGTAGGCCAAGCCAAGGGTTCGATTTGCAGAGGAGTAGAAAATTGATTTTTAGATCTAGGTAAAGGAAAATTTTGAATTTTCTCCAAATATGTGGCCGTGGTAAGTGGTTTTACCAGGAAGTAATTTCGGTGGGAAAATGAGTGATTTTGCGTAGTAGATTTATCATATTTTGGTGCAGATTATTTGCAGTTGTAGATATGCACAGGGAAGGAAGATAAAAGCACACTGAAGAGAGGATATTTCTATATTTCTAGTTGCAGTAGGCAGTAGCAAGATTCCCAATCCAACTAGTGTGACTTGTCAAAGAAGGATTTCTGGAGGTAAGAATATATGCATATTCTAGAGAGGGGTGTGATTAGTAGAAGAGAATATGAGTAGGAAAGAGAAGGGGGTTTCCAAGATTAACCTACAACTTATTTGAGTTTTTCAGGGATGGCCACAATAGGACTCAGGGATCAGGGAAGATTAGACGAAGCCTCCAACTTTTGCAATTGGAAGGATAGAATGTCATTCTGGTTAGATGAGTATGGCCAAAAGGAGTATGCAGAGAAAACTATTTCCATACCTGCCAACACTCAAAAATAGAAAACGTAAAACAAAGAAACAACTAAGGCTAAGAGGATGATCCTAGATGGCATTCAAGACAATATCGTTCGACATATTTCTTCACTAAGCACGAAAAAGGAAATGTAGGATGTCCTAGTAAAGTTGTATGAGAATCCATTGGATAATTGAAAGATTGTTCTCAAGGTCCAGAAGTTGAGGACCACCGTAATGAAAAATGGATAAGGTGTTACACCCTACCTCACTAGGATTCAGGGATGAGCTTGTGGCTGTTGGAGAAAACCCATCAAATAATGAGCTAGTCATAACCAATATCAATGGTTTCACCAAGGAGTGGAATAAATTCATCCAACTTATTTATGAGAAATATACGCTACCTGGAAGGGATCGTCTATGGAGTGATTTCACTCAGGAGGAGATGAGACTCAACCTTGCTAATGGTACTTCCTACAACAATAAAAAGAGATAAAAATAGGAGGAGGATGATGAAAACATAGCCCTTGCAACCAAGGGAAAGGAGAAGAAGGGTCCCAGTGAGGGACAAGGCTCAATGGGAGGAGAAAGGAAGAAAAAGGACATGTTGAAGATCAAGTGCTTTAGGTGTGGTGAGTATAGCCACTATTCCACCAATTTCCTCAAAGGAAGAAGGAAAATAAAGGGAAGCAGGAGAAGACAATAGCTTTAACAAATATTTGTGAATTAACTACCAGATTGGAGGAATTTGTGTTGATAACAACAATGCTTATAGGTGGACGAGAAGCTTGATACCTTTGCATATCAATCTGGGTAAGGTCCAATGCAGATGAAACATGGATAATAGTTAGATCAGTTCCATATTATTACAACAGGACCATCACCTTTGCTACAGGGGCCCATAGTATCATAGTAGCAGGATTAATTTTTAGTAGATTTAGTTGCAATCAGATGCTCGATAAACAGTTGTAGAGCTAGTTGCAGTAACATAACATCAGTAGATAGAAGTCAGATAGACAATAAAAAATCTAGTTTCAGTCAAATGATGGAGATACAGTTTCAAAACTAGTTGTAGTGACACAAGAAGTGTGAATTGTCTAGTGGTAGTATGAAAATGTAGTTCTAGATAGAAGATTACCAACGCTGAACTACACAATCCAGGATCCAATATAGGAGGATAGTGTGAGTTTCCAGGAGGGAGAAAACATATTTCCTATATAAAAATCAAGACTCAGAGGGAGTCTATCTTTAGAGGGAGAAACCCTATGGAAGCTAGCACTTCAAGATCTGGGGAGATCAAACTCAGTATTGCAATAATTGTAGCAGTAGTGTAGAGATAGTAGCATAGCAGGTACAACAACAATATGACCAGATCATAGTTTTCATAGTAGCATGATGGAAAATATTATCTTCACAAAGATTTCTAGTGATAGGGAGATTGGTCATATTGGAGAAGTGGAGGATTTCTATCAGAAATTAGCAACGCAGGACTATCCAAGTGTATGAGAGTAGTATTGGTGGAGAGAAAACCTTCCTTGATAATAGGTATTGCTAGTTTTTATAGCATCAGATAGGTGTTATAGTCTTGATTTGTGTCTAAGAACCAAGGAACTCGAGATATCTAAAACCGAGGAAAAGTTTCATGAGATAAGCTTGTGAAACACCTCAATTAAATTAATTGATCAATAATTAAAAAATACCTAAGTCTAACTTAGGAAAATTGATAAATAAATGGGAATTAATTGAGGATGATCGTTAAGGCTCTAGAGACTCACATGGATCAAGTGTAAGATGATCTTAGCGATTGATGAGTATTTAATCATGGTCATTGAAGCTCCAATGAGAGATTACAAGAGCATATTGATGAGATGAGGAGAGACACAAGTGAGGGAGTGATTATCTAGGAAGTGTGAATTTCCCAGTTCATAATGATTTAGTCATGAAAGAAATCGAGCCAATGGAGGAGCATCAATAATTGAGGGAGAAACAATAGAGAGATATGAAGAATTTTACAGTGTATCTCTGATCAGGTGATCAATGTAAAATCTAAAAAATGAAAGTGCTTAGAGTTTATTGGAAACTGAACGAAAGAGAAGGTCTCGTCACCAGGAATTCGACACAATTTATTTCATTGAAAACTGAGTATGGATGAAGAAGATAGAGCCTGATGTTTGTTTTCCTAAACAACTAAAAAATTTGCAGAACAGTGACAAGTTGATGACATGGCAGCCCAGTCAACATACAAGGTATATTCTAGGAATATTCTTCAATTTTTCCCAATGAAAATGTGACAAGTGTCACTGTAGGATTTTCCAGTTTGGTTTGAAAGTGAAATTTTTTTAAGTGTTGCTTGTAAGGTTAAATTCTATTTTTTTTTTATATGGTTGGGGACAACCCAACTAGAGGCTGATACGTGGTGCAGCTAGGGGCCGCCACATGTCCCCTCTAGTGGACCCTATCCAAGGTCAAATTACATTTTTTTATATGCTAGGTCGAATGTTTTATATATGCTAAGGTCTGAATATCAAAGTCCAAAGTTTGTTGGCATATATATTTCCAAAGTCCAAACTATGTTATATGGCAGATTTAATATTATGGTGGGCACATTTATTCTTAATCCAAAGTCCAAATATCATATATGGCACATTATTGTTATATATTATAAGTTCCTAAACCTTATGGTAAAATCCATGGCAAAATATATGTTATGGAGGGGCAGAGGTCGGGTCGAACCCGTGACCTCCCCCCACATAACCAAACTCCTTACCATTACGTCGTAGACTGTGTTTGTTAAACGGTGGCCACAAATGTCTATTTTAACTTGTATGGTTACTCCGATGGGGAAAAGGAGGGGGCCAGCCCCGCGGGAAGCCCCCTCCCCATGTGTCCTTACCATGTAACCACATCAAAGTGCCTCCACTAAATGTGCTTATGTGCCATAATCCGCACTTATGTGCCTGTAATTGTAGAATTAGAATTAATTAACTTTGAGATTATTTTGGTGGAGTTTTAGAGGTGCCTCCAAAATCGATGGGTTCTCCAACTTTGGCAGTCGTAACTAGAGTCTTCCCCAGATTTGGAGGAGATTTCCTAGGAAAATTAAATTAGGCATATCTTTTGCAATTTTCGACCAAATTGAGAGAAAGAAGATTCATTTATGATATATTTGGACATTCTAGACTCATTGAGGTAGGTTTCAAGAGTTGTAGGTGAATGTAAACAAAATTTTTTTCACTTTTGAGCTAATAGAGAGGCCCAAGCCATGGAAGCTAGACTAAGGAGATGTAGCCCAGGAGGGGTGAACTCCTTCATCAAAACACTATGTTAATGGATCAATTGTGATGGTTTGTTGTACTTTTTTTTTCTTCTATTCAACATTTTTTATTCATGCTTTATGCTCTTGAATTTAACTTAAAAACTCAACTCATTTACCTGTTTGACACTCATAAACAACAAGGAAACCTATGCACATAAATCATAAGATTATAAAATTAATTTTAAATCTAAAGATGAAATTAGCATAGAAAAAATAACATTCAAATCCATATCAAGTTGGTATCAGAGCCCAAGGTTGCTAAGGTTATTTTCTTGATAGTTACTTGAGTTTTGTGCAAGTAGTGTTTTAATGGTTGTAAATTTGTGATGATGACAAGGTTAAATTTGCAGAGAGGTGAAAGGAAATTGTTGGTTGCAAGTCTTTAGATTAGGACCAGAATAAGGAGATCCACAAGGGCACCATATCCACCCAAAGTTCCACTCATAGTTGCACTTAAAGCACCTTAAGTTTTATCTCAAGAAGTTGAGATTGAAGAGGTACAAGTTGCACCCAAACCTGAGTTGATTGAAGAGGTACAAGCATCATAAGCTGAGCTTGAATCCATATCCATAATGTCAGGTGTTGGAGAAACTGAAGGCCATTCAAAAGAGGACGATGTCAAGAAATAATTCAATGACATAAAGAGGATGGTTAAAATTATGTTTGATGCATTTACTGTTGGGATGGAAGGAGAAGGTTATAAGCCTCCACATGGAAAGGAAATTCAGATGATAATAAGTATGAATAAAAGGATTCAAAGGGTAGTGGAGGAAAGCCACCTCCATATCCACCATCTTCATCATCCTCATCATCACCATCAGCATCATCTTCCACTTCCACCACCAAAACCACAGATACTCACTCAAAAGCCACAAGAGGAAAGACACCCCTACTCAAACTTGATGTCAAATTTGAGATTCCAATGTATAATGGTGAGGTAAATGCAGAGAAATTGGAAAATTGGATACATCAATTGGAGGTGTATTGCAGAATTCAAAACCTTCATGAATATGACATAAATATTCATTGGCTTCTTTGAGGATGGAAGGATATGCGTTTGTATGGTGGGAAGCAAGGACTCAATAAGAGATTAAAAACTATGGTAAGATCTCTATGTATTGGTAAAGTTTTATTGCTACCATTAAAAGGAAATTTTATCCTCTAGCTTACATGCAAAAGGCCATTATGGATTGGAAAAATTTTAGACAATTGAAAGGGAAAAGTGTTCAAGATTATACTCATGAATTTAGGAGAAGAGATCTTATTTTGGGTATTAATTTATATTCTCAAGAAACTTTGTTAAAATACATTGGGGGTTTGGACAGTTACCTTAGGAACACTATTCTCATGTTTGATCCCACAAACATAGATGAGGTTTGCGTTCAAGCCACACATTTAGAAGCAAGAAGAAAACAGAACATAGATGAGAAAAGTAATAGTGAGGGTAAAGGAAAGGGCAAGTTTTATCGAAGAGGAAAGAGAAATAACTCTATCAAAAGAGCGAAAGAGAAACTCACATGCAAACATTTTTTGAAGAATGGCCACAATGAAGACCATTGTTGGCAACTTCATCCATAGTTGAAGCCTAAAAAACTGAAAGCCAAAGAAAGGGGAAAAACTGTTGCTATAGTTGAACATGACTTAGGGTTAGATGCAGGAGATGAGATAAATATTATAGGCATGGGTTTGAAAGGTAAGAACATAGAAAGCACTAGTTCTTCAAATTGTTCCAATGTCACTCAAGATGAAGATACAAGAATTGAAATTTTCCATATTAGAGTCATCTCTAAACATACCAAGATTGATACACTTTTTGATAGTGGATCACAAGCTAAATTGATTTCTGAAGACTTGGCTAAGCAGCTAGACCTTGAAACTATTAGACATCTAAGACCTTATCCTTTAGGGTGTATATGCAAGAACAAAAACTTGCAGGTTACAAGGAAGTGCATACTAATATTTGCCATCAATTCAAACATTCTTGATGAAGTTGAATTTGATGTGATTTTGCTTGAGATATCAGGTATTGTTTTGGGAAGTATTTATCTTTATGATACGAAAGTAGTATTTCATTGCCATGAGAATGAGTATAACTTGTTTAAATATTGTATTGAGTACATAGTTAGAGTGCATAAGAATAAGACAGGTTTGTCTCTCATACATGCAGGAGAAATGAAGAGGATAGTGAATACAAGTCTAAATTTGACATTGTTAATTATCAAACATAGAGATGTTTTGAATCAAACCTTTCAAAAAGATGCATCAAATGAGCAAGATTATTTCATTAAATTTTCTTATGCTCGTAATGATATGTTTCAGGATTCTAATAGTTTTCCTTTGAAAGGAGGTGAACAAGATGTAAAACAGTTGCATCAATAAACATCAATGTTGAGAAGTGTTGGAAACAAGATGCCGGTGCAAGAGAGTGAAAATATCAAAGAGAAAGTGACAAAGAAGTTTGAAAAATAAGGCATGGGTTCCACAAATGCTTGTTTTCAGTTTCCAAAGGGTACATGGCAATGGTGAAGATACTTGGTCAAGAGTCTATGCAAGTACAAATCAAAAGCAACTAAAAATTGCCATGGTGAGAGTGTGCAAGGTAAGACAGTTTTAAGTTTCCTTTGATTAATGACCAAGGTAGGAACAATATGGTTTCTGCAAGAACAACTTGCTTCTCTGCAAATTCACAGGAATTGCAGCATGATGGTGTCAACGACAGCAAGAGAAGGTCGCAAGAGTCAAGGAAAAAGTTAAGCTTTTTGTGAAAATCTCAAGGAATTTTGAGGTCTAAAATGGGCCTCCTAAGGAAATTATAAAATAATAGTGAAAATCATAAAATAAGACTTGATGACATCATCAAATTTTAGAGGGAAAAAAGAAAAAGCTATTTTTTCAACTCGTATTTTCAAGGATCGGGAGCTCTGGGACCTGGCGAAAATGGCGGAACCCTAACCCTAGCCATTTTCTCCTCTCTGAGATTGGAGTTGTGAACTGTGCTTAGACGGTGTGTCCTTTGGTGCTGGGCATGGTGGAAAATTGTGGGTTGACATGCGGGCCAGTGATGTTGGGGGGAAACTCTTACACCGGTGAAGTTTACACTTGGTGCTTCAACATGTTTACTATCCTAGTTTATTAACTCCCTCACTCATGTGATGGGGGTTTACTCTTTTGGTTTCTTGGTTGCGGATTTATTTTTTTATTTTTTTGCAGGTTACTAATCGGAGCTCCCTTCTGAGCCCTTCTATTTCGATTTTTTCCTATTCTTATTTTTGTTTCCCTGGAAATATGGTTACTCCTCCTCTCTGGGAAGTTGGGGTTGTGGCGTGCTTTGAGGTGTTGTCTCGGTTTGCACATTTATTGCTGCCAGTGGAGGTAAGCTTATACTTAGTTTTTCACTTTCGTTTGTCTCGTTTTCTGTCAGAACATTGCTGAGGCACTTAGACTCTCTTATGGGTTTGTCTCGGGGTTGTTTTACTGGGAGTTTTGGGCTAACCGTTTCCATTTTTTTATCTATTCCGGAACTTTTGTTTGTTATATGTCTCTTGTCGCGACTTTTTTTGTCCTCCGGGTCTTTCGCGGTGATGCTTGGGTCAGTTAATCTTGCTGGGTTTTTTGGTTAGGGGTTGGGGGTTGGTTTATTTCCGTTTTTAGTCTCAATGGGAAATGATAAGGAATTTTTGGATGTGGAGCTAGAAGCTGAAGACATCTGTTTGTCTGGGGTTTAGACCCTACGAGCCCTAATTTGGAAAAAATATCCCTACCCTCTCGGTCATATGAAGTGAAGGGTGGGGAGGAGAAAAATAAGTGGAACCCTATGGTAGGTTTTGCATCCCTCAAAAATGTTGAACTGCCCCTATCTTGCACCGTTCTATGGAACGGGCTGGTTTTGTCTCTCTACAAAAACCTCCAGGTCCAGGAATATTCACTGTCTCTTCCAGTACACTTTTGGATGCACCAATTAGTCATATGGGTTTAGATTTGCCTCGTGAACAGTTTTTCTCAAGGGGTTTGGAGGACATTCTCATCGGGGTTGGGGTCGAGGGAAAAACAACCTATGGCTCTACCTGCTGTAACAAGCCCGTATCTCCATACATGAACAAGTCGGAAGAATTATCGGCAAACGCTCCTTTGGCAGGTCAGAATTTGGGTTTATATCTCCCTGTGGAGCTTGGGGTTTCGATAGAACATGGGATGACGGTTCTCACAAGGTCAGAGTGGGGTTCTTGTGGTGGGTTTGGTAGCTTCTCACTAGGCGGTCTGAGTGGGGGTTTCCAGGGCCTTCCAGGCGTATTCAATGATAAAGAGGCAGAGGTTCAAAGACATGAAAACCCTGGCATCTTGACGGGGTTTAGTGAAGGCCCATCTCGGGCGGGCTCAAAACCCATTCATGACAAAGAAGTATTGGGGGTTGGTTTGGGTCATTCAGGGAATGATGGTGCATAGAATAAGGGAGTTTCTTCAGGAGGGGCCGCCCGGTCTTCAAAATTTTATGTGAAAATCGATGAACAGAAGGGTAACAAAAGAAAAGAAGGGAAGATGATAAAGGAGAGCTCTGAATGCCTGAAATTGATCTTCAGAGTTGATCTACACTATAGACAGTGTGATGGCAACCTCTGAGCTGATCTTGGTGGGTAGGGCCAGAGGAAAATTCTTCTCTGCAGACTATATTTCGAACTAGATTCAAAATAGTTGGGCAGCGGCCCCCAACAGGGACGCTGAGGTCATTACACTGTCTAAAGGCAGGTTTATGGTGACTTTAAAAAATGCAGCAACATTCGAATGGGTCATGGCTCATCAATGGGGTTTTGGTATTACCCCTATTCTATTTAAGCGACGGATGCCACCTTTTGATGCTAATAGGGAGAGGGTGGATGAGATCCTGGTTTGGGTCTGCCTTCTGGCTCTACCTCCCCACTTTTGGATTATGAAGGTTTTCAAGGCAATTGGGAATAGTTTTGGGACCTTCCTAGAAACAAATATGTCTTTCTTGGAATGTAGATCTAGGAAAACTGCAAGAATTTTGGTTAAGTTGTCCCTAAGGGAAGGTCCAATTGGGAAAATTATCCTGAACATGAGAGGGCACGCTCTCGAGCAAGAGATTGATTATGAACACCTTCCGTTCCATTGTCATAGATGCCACACGCTGGGCCACTTGGCCAGAGACTGCCCTCTGGGTTTTAAAAAAAATTCGTAAGAAAAAGAAGGGATCTTCCCATTTTGACAGATTCAGAAAGGATATCCCGGGCTCGGGGATTTCATAGAGGTGGAGATCCGAGTGCAGGAGGTGTCTATTGTGCAGTCAGAGAAACACTTGGCCGGGGAGTGGGCTCTGGTTGTTGAAGGGGCAGTACAGGCTACAGTGAGCAAAGTTCAAATGTCTGATAAAAGCACAGACTCGGAGGCAGTGGCCTAGATGGAGGTGGTGGACATGGTGGTGGAGCAGCTGCTGCCCCCCCCTACTGATCCTGCATCGGATTTAGCGGGTGCATACCCTTGCCCCTACTCTCGTATTTTAAACTCATTTGATCTTTTTTCAATTTTGGCTAAGCCTGGTCCCTTCAGGCTTGTATCCACCCCCTCTCTATGTGTTAGTAATTTATCTATGGCTATGGGTAGTATCATTACAACTATCCCCAACCTTTCCATTGACACTGTCCCTTATAATTTGAGACCCAGAGAAATGAAACCATTAGGGAAGGAACTGTTTGGGGGTTTTTGGAAAATGCCGAATATAGAGAAATTAAAAAAACTCAGGGGTAGAAATTCATACCTTTCTAAAGCCCAGATCAAGGCCATTATTGACATTGTTGATGGCAGACAATTATCCCTCAAAGGGGTGCTTAGAGCAGCAAAATACCCAGACTTTGTTACAAAATGATTGTGCTTTCCTTCAATTGTAGGGGTTTAGCTAGTAAGCCCAAAAAACTAGCCTTTAAAAACCTTGCACGTCCGCACCATCTGGATATAATCTTGCTTCAGGAAACCCTAGGTACTGGGACAAAAATTTCTCTTTTTATGTCTTCTTTCCTTCCTAGATGGACCTTTTTTTCCTCTGATGTGAAGGGTCATTCTGGCGGACTCATGACCGATCTAAAGAATAATTCAGTTAATTTGGTCAATTGTTGGACTTCAGAATCCTTGATCGGTGTGGAGGCTTACTCTATGGAATTGGGTTCAATTTTTTTGGTGATTAACATTTATGGCTCCTATGTGAAGCGAGCTTCTTTCTGGAATAAATTGAAAGGAAAATATTTCATGAACGGCCCAAACCTGATTGTGGGGGGAGATATAATTTTTTCCTTGGGTCGCTCTGAAGCTCGGGGCCCCTGTGCTTGGATTGACCCTTTGGCCAATTAATTCCTGAATTTGATGTGGGAAGGGTCCCTATTTGACCCCTCTCTTATCAAACTAATGCCCACTTGGAGGAAAAATCGTGTGGGAGAGGCCCGCATTTCCAAGAGATTGGATTGATTCCTTTTAAGTGATGATTTCTCCAACCGTACTATTGGCTTTCAGCAATTGGTTGGTTTTGGTGGGATTTCTGACCATTCCCCTATTCTTTTGGAACTAATGGGTCCTTTCAAGAAGCCTCCTACTCCTTTTAAGTTTAATGTTGGCTGGCTCAAGGAGGCAGATTACCACCAATTGGTGGTCCACCTTTGGAGATACATCCCAGTTGAAGAGGGCTACTCTCATGCCCAGGCTTTCATTGATAACATGAAAAAATTTAAAAAATCCACCATTCTTTGGGCAAAATAAAAGGCCCAAAAAGATATGGAATCAATTAAAATCATCAATGAATCTTTGGGTGCTTTTTATAGTGATGGGGAGAGGGGTTTTGTGGATGAGGATGCTTAGAATAAGATCAAGGAGCTGGAAACTAGAAGGAATAAAATTCTTAATGATAGAGAAGAGCTTTGGCACTTAAGAAGCCGGGTGGGAGATGAAAATACAAAATTATTTCACAATTATGCTAAGGGGCGGAAAAACAACAACACTATTTGGGAAATGGAAAACTCATATGGGATTAAGGTGAAAACATTCAAATATCTCTCATCTATGGGGAGAAATCACTTTAAAAGCCTTTATTCTGCTCAAGATGGGGTTAATATCAGGGAAGGCATTCAAGTTGCTCAACTATTTCCTTGATATGCTGATGAGGGAAGCAATATTATGCTCATGGCACTAGTGGAAAAAAAGGAGATTAAACACATTTTAAAAGCTATGTAAGCTGACAAAATCCCTGGGCCTGATGGTTGGAAAGTGGAATTCTTTCAACTTTTCTTCAACCTGATGGGGGATGCTATCACAAATGTGGTGGGGGAATTTCGTTCACTTGGCCACATCCATGATGTCCTCAAGTCTATTTTCTTGGCCCTCATTCCAAAATGTGATGCTCCATCATATTTAGATGACTTCCATCCTATATCCCTCTGTAATTGTATCTATAAAGTTATTTCTAAAACAATTTCAAACGATTAAATCCTATCCTCTCTAGTTCCATATCAAAAGAAAAATTTGGCTTCCTGGATGGTAGACAAATTCATGAAGCCATTGGGGTGGCACAAGAGACTCTCCATAGTATTAAATTATCCCACAAAATATGTATGGTTGTCAAGATTGACCTCTCTAAGACTTATGACATAATCAATTGGCTCTATCTTAGACTTCTGCTGACCCATTTGGGGTTCCATATTGATTTTATTAATTGGGTTATGAGTTGTATCACTAATATTTCTTTTTTTGTTCTTATTAATGGAGAAGCATCACAATTTTTTCTAATCAAAGAGGATTGAGGCGGGGATGTCCTTTGTCTCCACTACTATTCCTATCGACAGCTGAAGGTATTAGTCAACTCATTCACCAGGCCAGAAGATTGGGGACCCTGGGGGGCATTGAAGTAGCTTCAAATATTATTATCACCCATCTCATTTTTGTGGATGATATTATGCTCTTCAACAACAGTAATAGACACAAAGTCAGAACATTAAAAGAAATTATGGATCTTTTTATGAAGGCTACGGGCCTATCTATCAACAATCAAAAGTCATATCTCACTCACGGGGGCATTCTAGAAGCCGATCTTATATGGAATTCTAGTCTTCTTCCCTTCCTTCAGGCGTCATTGGGAACTTTCATTAAGTACTTAGGTTTTTTGCTAAAGTCGGATGGGTACCGAAAACAGGATTGGTACTGGCTGGTCTCAAAATTTGAAAAAATAATTAATTCTTGGAGTCACAAATGGCTCTCTAGAGTGGGGAGATTAGTTCTAATAAAATATATTTTATTAGCCATCCCAGTCTATTGCATAAGTCTGGCTTGGGTTCCTATTGGTATTCTTAATAAAATCAGAATTATTTGCAGTAAGTTCCTTTGGTCAGGTAAGGAGGAAAAAAAATCCTCCCGTGGGTGGCATGGGACAAGATTGCTAAACCCAAGGAATGGGGAGGTTGGGGTATCAAGAAAATAAAATAAAAATTCCTCTGCTTTGGCTGCTAAATCTATCTGGACGATTATTTCTGAAAATAATTTATGGACCTCTGTGGTTAGAAGAAAATATATTGATCCTGTCCCATTTGATGATTGGATTCGTACTCTGGTTAAAGAAATCAAGAGAGTCCCAACATATGGAAAGCTTCCATTCTTGTTTTTTATCTGGTGGGTCAAGGTCGTCCCTGTAATATTGGTAACGGGGAATGATGCAGAATTGGATTGGATCCTTGGGTTGGGTGCAATGAAAATTACCCCCTCTCTATAGGATTCAGGGATTCACTTCATGAAAAAGGCTATAGTACTCTTTCTCAGATCGACGATCCTGGTTAGACCACCATTTGGGCTCAAGCCTGAAAAAAGGCGGAGGAGATTGATTTGGATATTCAGTGGGTCGAGGAATGACAGGCTTATATACAAGAGTTGGAAAATACTCGAGTACGCTTTAAAGATTCCCCTGATAGTCTTGTATAGGTTCATTCTAAATCAGGGTTATATTCACCAAAGGCCGGATATACTCATATCATGGCCTCCAAGGAGGAAGGGAATAATGAATGGTGGTATAAAGCTCTTTGGGAGATCGGATGTCCAACTAAATCCAAGATTTTCTTCTGGAAAATTCTGTGCGGAAAAGTGCCGACATGGGACACCCTTCAAAAAATATTTCTCATTGGTCCGGGGTGGTGTTGTCTCTGTAACAAGGTAGAGGAAACTATGTAGAAATTATATACAAGATGCATGTATATATCCAGATTCTCCTGATATAACAATATTTATCTTCTTGCTAAATATAGAATCCTTCCACTGTTAATCTTTTGTGGAAATTAAAATCAATTGCAAACACATGAAGCAATAAAAAAAATCGCACATAACACAGTTGTTTTACGTGAAAGCCTGACGTTGAAAACCCCAACTATCATATATTATGTATCATGGAGATCATGTAGCAATCTCACACAAAGCTTAGTACATCAAGCTCTTAGTACAATCAATCATCACACACTAATCATAATAAATCTACAAATCCATGCACCGATTTCTTGCCACCTAATAGCCTGCCTCCACTGCGCAATCCCTACTGAAGAATAGCTCTGAATGACTTCGAATCTACCTTGCTTACACTACGCAATCCTCATAGGCAACTCCAATGTGTGTGTGGTGCAATCGATGCATCACTATAGTCACAACGGATAGTCCATCTTGCCCTTTCACCTATCTCTCCACTGGGTCTCCACTGGAATTGACATGCACTATAGTTAACTGCTGTATTCTTCAGTTGATTAATGATTTATTATTTGTGAATTAATTAACTAATTAATTCACTCCACTCTCACTATTGTATCTTTCAATTAGACTAGATACAACTAGCTCAACTGATTTTAACTCCATTAGCTGAGTTAAACTGAATAACAACTCCATGAACTACTCTTCCAACTCTATCATAACTTTTCCACTTTAGTTCTAACTGAGTCCTCCATGCATGAACCACCAGTAAACCCTAGGAATTGCATAATTCCTTCAGCCCACTGATTTTCCAAATCTGTACACTGAAATTAAGTGCTCCAAGAGAATAAGTTGATGTTTATTGTTGGATTATTATTAAGAGCTAATAATAATCGACACTTCTATTTTTAGATCGACGATCTATAAATAGACCTCACCCAATATTCTAAAAATATAATTTCATCTATTTTTCCAACTTTACCAACCATCCACAAATATCATCATGCAACTTCTGAAATATGATCACCATGTCTAAAAATAGACATAGTCTAAAAATAGACTTGCACTTAAAAATAGACTGCGGGCCCACTTAGTGAAGGCGACTCATTTTCACTCAGCTCATCATCTTGTTGAATCTCAACACTCCCTCTCAACAATATAGTGATTATCCTTCACCTCGATCCTGCCTCTATGGTATTCGAATTTTCTCCTGGTGAACGCCTTTGTCAGAATATCTGCATCCTGATCTTTCGTAGGAATGTACTGAAGCAACATGATCTTCCACTACACACAATCTCTGATATGATGATACCTGATATAAATATGTTTAGATCTATCATGAAACACAGGATTAATTGAGAGTTTAATGCAAATCTAATTATCACAATGTATCATTGTAGGATCTAAATGTGAACCGAACAAACCAACCAGGATCTTCCTCTTCCAGATAGCCTCACATGCTGCTTGACTTGCTGCCATGTATTTTGCTTCCACTGAACTGAGTGCCACGAATATTTGTTTCTTGTTGTACCAAGAAACTGCTATAGATCTGATACTGAAAATCCCTCCTGATGTGCTCTTTCTGTCTGTTGGATTTCCTGCCCAATATACATCCGTGAAGCCATGCAACTTCACCTCATCTGTCTATCTATACCATAAGCCATACTTAGATGTGCCCCTGAGATATCTCAGGACATGCTTTCCTGCCTTCCAAAAGAGCTTGGTAGGCTTAACCATTCCTTGTGAAAGCGGGTTCACCGCATAGCATATGTCCGGTCTTGTACTAACTCAATACATGAGCGAACCCACCAACTGTCGATAAACAGTGGCATCCACTACCTCTGCTGATGTAGCATCCTCCTTCCTCCAATTTCCTGGAAGAGGAGCATCAATAGGCTTGCAGCCTTGCATGTGAAACTTCTCCAGTATCTCCCGGGCATACTTGCCTTGAGACATAAAAATTTCACCTTCCTGTTGCCATATTTCCAATCCAAGGAAAGAATGAAGGAGGCTCAAATCCTTCATCTCAAACTCCTTTGCAAGATATGCCTTGCATGAGTGTATCAAATGCTCATCACTCGTTAGTATTAAATCATCAACATAAATAACAATGATTAAAATCTTACCCTCCACCACAATTTGGTATAGGTTTGCATCCGCCTCACTCTTGGTGGAACCAAGTCCAGTGAAATAGTTGTCGATCCATGTGTACCAAGCATGAGGTTCTTGTTTCATCCCATACAACGCTCTTTTGAGCCTGCACACATGTGACTCGCTGCTGAAGATCTCAAATCCTTCAGGCTGCTTAATGTACATCTCTTCCTCAATGATCCCATTAAGAAACGTAGTCTTCACATCCATCTGATGAATGTGCCAAACCATCTGTGCTGAGAGAGCAAGGATGGTCCTTATGGAAGAATACTGTGCGACATGTGCCAAGGTTTCTTCATAATCAATCCCCTCGATCTGTGAGAAGCCCCGGGCAACAAATATTTCCTTATACTTCTCGACGCTCCCTTCAGCAGCTTGCTTTACCTTGTAGATCCATCTTGATCCTACAACTGATTTACCAACCGACCTTGGAAAAATCTCCGAAGCATTGTTTTTGAGAATGGAGTCATACTCCTCCACCATGGCATCTACCCATGTGGGCTCCTACACTGCTTCTTCAAAAAAATATGGCTCTGTCACAATACACTTGCTCATAAGAGCCATGTATCCAGTAAAATGGTCAGGTGTCTGTCTCTTTCTGCGCTGTGATGTAGGGACTCCTACATTCTGTGCTGCATCAAGCTTCAGTCTCTTAGTTTCTCTGGTACGCTTTGTGCCTTGTCTGATGTTTGGTTATGCATGAGTGGACTCCTCCACTCCATGAATCTTCTCCTATGGATGATCCACATCTAGAGGCTCATCTTTGGGAACAAGAAGTTCCTCCTCTGCATGCAAATGTAGCTCCCTCTCAAGTGAAAACTTCATGGCTTTCACCTCATTGAATTTTATATCCCGTCGCACCACAGTCATCCAACTGTCTGGAAAATACACACGATAATTATGGGGTGTTTCTATGTACCCCACAAATATCCCAACTTCTGGAGTCGGCTCCAGCTTCTTCTTGGAATCCTTTGTCACATGAATGTAAACAGATGAGCCAAAAATATTCAAATGAGAAATATCAGGCTTCTTACCAGTAAAATATTCTTCAGGTGTACTCATGCCAAGTAGTCCATGAGGACAACGGTTTTGCACATAAACTGCAGTGTTGCATGCTTCCGCCCACAAGTGCATTGGTAGGCCCTGGTCATGCAGCATCGCTTGTGCAGCACCCACGATCATTCTGTTCTTCCTCTCAGCGACCCCATTCTGTTGTGAGTTATGAGGCGCTATGAGTTCTCTTCGAATTCCTTCTTTGCTACAGAAGTCTTTGAATTCGCCTGAGATATATTCACCACCATTATCACTTCGTAGAGCCTTCACTTGCTTCCCTGACTCCTTCTCCACCAATGCTTTAAACTCACAGAACTTTGAGAATGTTTCGCTCTTCTTCTGCATGAAGAAGATCCAACATCTACGAGAATAGTTATCAACAAATATAACATAATACCCTTTTTTTGCTGTTGAAGCAACCAAAAAAGGTCCACACACGTCTGTGTGAATTCTCTCCAGGATCACCGAAGCACGGTTCTCCTTCCCATGAAAGGTGGTCTTCACAACCTTACCCATAATACATCCCTTGCACTGATCTGATTGCACAAGAGTACCCTTGGGAAGTCCAGTAGAAATCTGCTGCAAAATCTTCAAAGCGCCATGGTGAAGATTGCAATATTCCTAAAATTAGCATGCAGATAATGGGAATATTAAATTTTGTTCCTTGCACTTAGTAGGTGAATAAATGGGTGAAAGAGACCCATACTTGTCTTGTGTTGGCATAAAAGCCCTCTTGGTGTGAAAAGGGGATAACTTAGTGGCTAGATTTTTCACTTCCCATGTGTGAATAGGAAAAGAATCATGTTGATTTAGTCAAGTTGAACAAGTCAACAACGCAGCATGGAGGAGCAGTCTTGATAGAGCTACAACGCAATTTTGGAGGGAAAGTATCACATGGTGTTGGAAACCCTAATAGGTGGGACCCAAGGTGAGGAGGCTCACAAAATTTATAAGGAGGAAGATAGCAGAAATTTGAGCTTAGCTTATGGATTATTGATTTTGGTCTGCTTAGACACTTAAGCATTCTTCAGTTGTTGAGTTGAGTATGCAATGTTGTTCAGCACAAGACATTCCTGCTTAGGAATTCCTTCTCCTTCATTGAGTGATCACTTGGAGGATATTTGTTCTTCATTTCCCACATCTAGGCTTGAGGCCAAGAACCTTCTTCAACTACAACGTTATTCCTGTATCATGGAATGCTGTGTTGCAGGGTGTTGCAGTGGGAGACCTACAACACCAGCTCGTGAGCTTATCTTTCAGAGGAGGGAGCTCCCCTTGCTTTTCAAGATTTGTACAGGAGGTCCCAGAGCATATTTTACATCTTGGCATGTGGCCAAATCAATTTTCATCCTCTACAATGCAGTTAGCTTCAAAAACTGCGTCATTTTCAGGGGTGTTGCAGTAGTAGGGTTTGATCCCTTGCTTGTAAGCTTGTCCCTTGGAGGAAGGGCCAACCCTTCTCCCGGAAAGCTTTGTACTTCATCCTCTTCTGTCATTTGTAATTTTCAGCCACATTTATACAGTGTTGTAGTATAATTTCATTTTTCAGATCCAGATCTGCAGATTTTCTCTTTTGTACATTTGTCTCTCACGAAACCCTTACTGGGTTAGTCTTATTTTGTATAAAAAGGGAGGGATCTCCATTTTCTCAGCCATTGTATGCTTGTAGACTCCAGATATATTATGTCACATTTTTTTCTACATAAACCCATAATAAAATAATGTTTTTATTTCTTCAGTCCTTTCTGCATGAGTTAGGCTATGGGGTTTGGGCTTATTTGAGACATATTGACTTGGGGAGATATCTTTATACTGGCTAGAGTGATTTTTTTCACCTCTAATTCTGCATGTGAGTTTTATATGATGTATTCTAAGGGATCCAAGTCCCATTCCTCATAGGTATAGCGTTACTTTCTGAAGATAGTTGTTTTATGCCCTATATTACTGCATTTCCCCACTTGGGAAGGAGGATATAGGCCATATGCTTGCTGAGATTCTTTCATCTGCTGGTGAGATGTTATTTTACATCCAATGAGCTGATCTAAATTTCCATGCTCATGATTTTATGAAGCTCCAACTTTGGAATATCTTAAGGTATTCCATTTTTTGTGGAAAATCCCTATTTTGGGATATTACAAAGATGGTTCAATATCCTATGCCATAATTCACCCTCATCCTGGCCCACCATTTCTTCTACTTTTCCCATCATTGCAGCACAACCATCTACCTCCATCTTGTAGATATTCTTAACTCAAATCCCTATCCTCTTGGTTTGACCCGTTGTTTTATGTCGCGGGAAAGCTTTTCCATCGCTAAAAACAACGTCATAACCTTTGTCTTCCAACATTGCGACCGAGACCAAGTTCTTCTTCAGACCTGGAACATGCATAACATCTTTCAACATAAATGGATTACCTGACTCCCTCTCAAGGGTAATGGTCCCAATTCTGGTCACACTATATCGACCATCGTCGCCCATCTCTATATGCATTTGAAGGTCCTTCTCCTCCAAGTCACTAAACAACTCCTTGTCTCTCGTCATATGGAAACGCACACCACTATCAAGATACCACACCGATCCCATATAGCTTGAAACCAAGCATGTGATCAAAGAGAAATCAAGTTCAAATTGTGAGGTTAAGGCCTCTCCAGCTGCAGCTCCAGTAGCCTTCTTGTTCTTCTTCTTTTGTGGGCAGTTAGTGGTGAAATTCCCATGTCCGTGACAGTGAAAACACTTCACTTTTGACAAATCCTACTTTTTTCCTTTAGCTTCAGATTTTGAAGGAAATTTCTTCCCCTTCCCTTTCCTTTCTTTGGCAGCCAAAGCGCAATTTTCTTCATCATCATTCTTCGATGAAGAGCCAACCTCGGTACTTCGCCTTATCTCCTCCTGCACAAGATCCGACCAAAGTCGCTCCCATCCCGGCAGTTTATCTCGTCCATTGACAGAGTCTTCATAGCTATGCCAAATCTTTGGAAGCCCAAGGAGAGCCAAGCTCACCAATTATTCATAATCAACACTATTCCCCACACTTCCCAGTTCATCCCTACAATGGACAAACTTTGTGAGATATTTTGGAATACTGTCGCCCTTCTCCATTTTTATTTTTCTAAGCTTATCTTTCAGCGCAAACTTCCTCTGCTCATTGCTGCTTTGGAAAAAATCTGTCAAAGCCTTCCACATTGCAAATGGAGTGGCTTTCCCATGAAGGCTATACATAATATGGTACTTCACACCTTCCAACAGAATTCTTCTTGTCTTTTCTATCTTCTTTTGCCATGTGTCAAGTAATGCAGCATCACTAGATCTTGACTTAGGAACATCGCTATCGATGAACTCTTTCAGTCCATTATGCTCCAGCACCACCTCCATCCTATCCTTCCAGGCTATGTAATTCGAGCTCCCATTAAGGGCATACTCGAATCGCAACCCATTGAAAGACATTTCAATGTATACTCAATTGTCGCACCAAGAATTTTATGAAGCAAATTCGAATTGTCCACCAGCACAAACTCAACAATTCTTCACAATTGCAATCTTCAAGAATTAACACTACTCTGGTACCATGTAGAAATTATATACAAGATGCATGTATATATCCAGATTCTTCTGATCTAACAATATATATATTCTTGCTAAATACCGAATCCTTCCACTGTTAATCTTTTGCGGAAATTAAAATCAATTGCAAACACATGAAGCAATAAAAACAATCACACATAACACAGTTGTTTTATGGGAAATTCTGAAGCTGAAAACCCCAACTATCATATATTATGTATCATGGAGATCATGTAACAATATCATACAAAGCTTAGTACATCAAGCTCTCAGTACAATCAATCGTCACACACTAATAAGAAGAAATCTGCAAGTCCATGCACCGATTTCTTGCCACCTAATAGCCTGCCTCCACTGCGCAATCCCTGCTGAAGAATAGCTCTGAATGAATTCAAATATACCTTGCTTGCACTGTGCAATCCTCATTGGCAACTCCAATGTGTGTGTGGTGCAATCAATGCATCACTAGAGTCACAATGGATAGCCCATCTTGCCCTTTCACCTATCTCTCCATTGGGTCTCCATTGGAATTGACATGCACTGTAGTTAACTACTGTATTTTTCAGTTGATTAATGAGTTATTATTTGTGAATTAATTAACTAATTAATTCAGTCCACTCTCACTAGTGTATCTTTCAGATAAAACTAGCTCAACTGAGTTTAACTCCATTAACTGAGTTAAACTGAATAACAATTCCATGAACTACTCTTCCAACTCTGTCATAACTTTGCCACTTCAATTCCAACTGAGTCCTCCATGCATGAACCACTAGTAAACCCTAGGAATTGTGTAATTCCTTCATCCCACTGATTTTCCAAATCTGTACACTAAAATTAAGTGCTCCAAGAGAATAAGTTGTTGTTTATTGTCAAATTATTATTAAGAGCTAATAATAATCAACATTTCTATTTTTAGATTGATGATCTATAAATAGACTTCGCCCAATATTCTAAAAATAAAATTTCATATATTTTTCCAACTTGACCAACCATCCACAAATAGCATCCTGCAACTTCTGAAATATGATCACCATGTCTAAAAATAGACATAGTCTAAAAATAGACTTGCACCTAAAGATAGCCTACAGGCCCACTTAGTGAAGGCGACTCATTTTCACTAAGCTCATCATCTTGTTGAATCTTAACAAACTATTGATCACTTATTCATTGTCTGCCCTTTCTCAAGGAAGGTATGGGAATATACCCTTACACTTTGTAATGTGGATTCTTTATGTGTGGGTAATAATTGTAACGATTCTTGGAAGTCCTGGTGGGAGAGATGTAAAGACCCAGAACACAAGTGTCTTCCAATGATTATGTCTTGGGGCATCTGGATCTCTAGGAACAAATGTGTGTTCAAAGACTCCCTTTCCTCCCCTGCTCTAGTGGTTGGTGAAAGTGATGCCGTTTACACGACTTCCTACTCCCCTTCTTCAACGGTTCGTCCCAGGCGGGTGCTGAGCGAAGTCATTATTCCTGATATTACTTGTTGTGAAACCAGTTCCAAAAATAGAATAAAAGAGATATCAACGCCTTAGAAATAAGCCACTTCGAGGGGGAAACCTCCAATACATTACATGAATGAACAACTCTTGGATGATACAAATGAAAAAATCTCCTTTCTATATATATATGAGTCCATGGGGCCACAATGTAATCCTATCTGACCTAACAGTAATAATGTAAGGGCACAATAATAACAATATTGGGGTTACAGGGGTACAACAATAATAATAAGGGGGGATACACTATCATAATAAGGGACTACACTATTAATATAGGGACTTAACATGCCCCTCTCCTTCAAACAAGTGTTGTCCTCAAAGCTTGATTATTTCTTGATGCTTCTGTATAAAATTCTCATCCTCCCATGTGGAATCTTCTATAGGAAAGTTCTTCCACTTGCTGAGATACTTTGAAATTGATCATACTTGTCGAGTTCTTGTTTCTATGACTACTTTAGAGCTTCTTGTTGAGCCCTAGAATTGACTTCTCTTTTGTAAACCTTCACTTCATTTCATCATTTATTTATCACTTCATAAGCCTAAAAATCAATGAAGAATGATTAAGATTCCTTAAAGGTTACATACAAATTATTAACATGTTGTATTTTCGTGATTTTTTCTATTTTAATAATTTTGAATAGTTTAGCTACAGAATATAGCCATTCTGTAGCCAGTAAAGCGTTCCACAGTTGTTTTTGTGTTGAAGTATGATGCAGGTGTCAATTGGGGAAAAGGCGCACATGGGTAGTTCTCAAATCTTCCCTACATGATTCCTTCCTATCCACGAGGATTTAATCGACAACTGGAGGTGTCTAATCCAATGGTCAAAGAAAGCGTCAAAGAAACTGTTTTCTACAGGAATTAGGACTCCAGATTTGCTTTGCAGCAAATCACAAGTCTCAAAAGAGTCTCAATTCAATTTCAACTAGAATATTACACCTGTACCTATTTTTGTTCAACATTAGTTATAAATTTGCATATAAATTAATCTCTTTAGAACCGAGAAAGGACGATTGATAACACATTCAGAATCACAGTGATACTCTGTTTTTCAAGCACCCTTTTAATAAAAGGAGCTTAGCCTTGATGCTGTTCTAATTACACTTTTAAGGAGCTAAAGGATTACACCGAATTGGTAGCAGAGGGCCCCTGTTATTCGAGGAGGTTTCATGTGTTTTCAGCTAAGTTCATTTCAGTTTCTGTTTAGTATTTCTCTTTACTTTTTGCTCAATTATTGCTTTCATAATTTGAAATTGTTGGATCAAACTAAGTAAAAGCTATTGAATAATAGATAAGTGGCTTATAAGAACAGTGATTTCCTAGGCTTCATTTCTTGTCTTTCATAGTTAACAGTTATTGTGCTCGACCAAGTAAAGACCATTTAAATCTTAAATTAAAATGGTTAGTGACTTTTAGATACAGTAATTGTCCAAAATTTTATTTCACGTCATAGGAGATCCTCATTACACTACAATTAATCTTTTTCAAAAGCTCTTCCAATAAATCTTAATTGAATGAATTGGATTCAATTGTAATGTTTGAGTTATTATTTGTTTCAGCATTTTATTTCATGTCATAGGAGATCCTCATTACACTACAATTAATATTTTTCAAAAGCTCTTCCAATAAACCTTAATTGAGTGAATTGGATTCAGTTGTAATGTTTGAGTTATTAGTTGTTTCAACATTTCATTTCATGTCATAGGAGATCCTCATTACACTACAATTAATATATTTCAAAAGCTCTTCCAATAAACCTTAATTGAATGAATTGGATTCAGTTGTAATGTTTGAGTTATTAGTTGTTTTCATTTCTTGAATCTTCAATTAAGCTGCAATATCCATGGATTAGGATTTCTAGCTCTCATCATTTCTTAATTAGAAAATAGAAAAATAAAACTCTGCTTTAAATTCATTTGACAACATTTCCTTTTTCCTTCCTTTTTAAATAGATTTAATCTCATCTTTCTAGTTTAGAATAGAATACTAAGGATCAAAATATAAAAACTCCCAAAACATCAACAAAGCCTTAAAACAACGAAGTAGGAAAAAGGGACACTTAGGCACATACAGTGCATTACACTTCATCAATTTACTAGCCCTGGTCGATAATTTATGTTAACAATTTAGAACACTAAATTGACTAAACACTTCTTTCGATGTGATGTTGATATTCTTGTTGTTTCATTAGATTCTGCACCAAAGTTAGGTTATCCTTTGAGAGTTGGAGAACTTGTTGTTGATGCTCGATGTGATATTCCACTAATTTATCATCCATGTTAGCTATTATTTGATCCTTCAAACCATCCAAATTAGCCTCCATTTCTGCTTTTAAACCATCTATGTCATCTTCGGTTGCTCTTCGTAAGATCGAAATTTGTTGCACTTGGTACCGTAATTTTGATATCTCATACTGCAATTATTCCTCTTCATGCATCATAGTATAGCTTTTTGAGGGCTTAGTGGGTATGGAATTATTTTTTTGAGGCATTATAGAACCAAATACTGATAAAAATTCTAAAATATGCCCTTGTAATCACTTCAAACTGCTTTTTCAAACAAACGTTATGCAATTTTAAAAACCAAATACACACCTTTTTCTTTCTTTTGAGGAGCTCGATATTGAAACTGAATTATCTCTATGATTTTGGATCTTCAATATCTGAAATTTAGCCCTGTAGTAGTCCTCTGAAGCATCTTTCAAATTCCATAGGTCTGAATTGATTTGGATTCTTCAAGACAAAGTTATGTCCAATCTCCCACAATGACCTAATTATGGACTGGTTCAGTAGAGTGAACTTGTATGACTTGCCACGTGTCACTGTTTCTGCCTTTGGCTCTAAAATTTACAGAAAGGAAACTATAGTCTTTGTACTTCCAGTCACTATTTACAGAATTCCAATCCGATGCTCAGAGAGAGAGTTATGAGGATTTTCCCACGATCACCTCTTTGAGATGAAATTCAAGAGCCTGAAAAAGACCTAACTTCCACAGATCATATCTCCAAAAATGTTGCGAACCAAGCCCTCAAAGTTTGCGACAATGTTCTGTGGGGTTTCGGCTTCGCGCTCTAAAAATTTCATCCTCTGTACCTTCGTAGAAAAAAATTTATAGTGAAAATTCCACGATGACATGTTTAAGTGAAATTCAGGAGCCTGCAAAAAGCCCTAACTTCCATAGATCATATCTCTGAAAATATTGCGAACCAAGCTCTGAAATTTTGTGACGATGTTCTTCAATATTTATTCTTCGCACTCTAAAAATTTTAGCTTTTGAATCTTCGTAGAAAACAAGTTATAGCGAAAATTCCACGATGACTTGTTAGCAAAACCCTAGAATCCAAAACTCTAATACGAAATGTTGTGAAACCAACTCCAAAAATCGCCTTAGAAATAAGCCACTTCGAGGGGGAAACCTCCAATACATTACGTGAATGAACAATTCTTGGATGATACAAATGAAAAAACCTCTTTTCTATATATAGAAGTCCATGGGGCCACAATGTAATCCTAGTGGGACCACAATGTAATCCTAGCTGACCTAACAATAATAATGTAAGGGCACAATAATAACAATATGGGGGTTACAGGGGTACAACAATAACAATAAGGGGGGATACACTAACATAATAAGGGACTACACTATTAATATAGGGACTTAACATTCCTTGGGTATATTTTGATGGTGCTACTGATCAGGGGCTATGTGGGGCTAGAATGTCATCCATAAAAACTCAATTACTTCATTTTCGACCTCGGTGGGTCTTGGCACATGGAATTTTTTTTTTGCAGAGGTAAAAACCTTAAAAATCTTACTATGTTAGCTTCTTCACAAGGACATCACCTCAATACAAATATTTAGGGACTCATTGAATGTCATTAATTGGTTTAACAACATGCAGAGATGTCAAAATTATTTATTGCTTCCTATTCTTGATGAGATTCTATCACTAAAAACACTTTTTACATGGATTTTTGTTTTCCATATTTACAGGGAACAGAACCAACAGGTTGAAAAATTGTCTAAAATCGGTCTTAGATAGGCTCAGGGGTCGTAGTTGATAGAAGAAAGGGATGGTTTGGAGGTCAGTGTGTCGGACACCAGACCATACTGATGGAGGGCCACCCCTCATATACAGTTTTTTCTTTATAATTATTTATTTTTGCTCCAACATTGCTATATCTTCTGGAGATGATGTATATATTGCTTTATGTTTTAAACTACAGAATTTTCAGATTTTGTATATGTGTCTTGGATTTAATGCTGGATAAGCTTATTGTTATTATTTTGAACTAACTGACCTCTCTTCTGGAGAGACCAGGTCTCGGATGGTATTATTGCCATTGTATTATATGTCGGGTGTTTCTCCTTGTTTGGAGGTCCGTAGTGCTGGACATGCTTATGGTTGCTTTACTCATTTACTACTTGAGCAGTTTCCTTTGCCTATTTTGGTCTTTGAGTGATCTTATTATCATAGCTACTGTATTCTCACCCTTGGGTGTAGGATGGCTACTTTTTTTCTTGCTCCTATGTGGGGGCCAAGGACTTATGGAATGCTACGGCATATGCAATGTAAATTTTTGTTTCTTCTAATAGAAAGTTCGATTTTTTCTCGAGGAAAAAAAAAACTCATATTTTCAACTTATCTCCCAAATATTTTACTCAAATTTCGAGTGGTAGTACTCGTTGGATGAAAAATTTAATTCCTAATCCAAGGAGTACCCATGTTTTATACTTTCGATGAACCCTGCTACACGAAAAATGAGAAATACATGAAACACGTGATTGCAATCACAATTTTTCATGTATTTCTCATTTTTCGCGTAGCAGGGTCCATCAAAAGTATGCAACATGGGTACTCCTTAGATGAGGAATTAAATTTTTCATCCAATGAGTACTCCCGCTCGAAATTTGAGTAAAAAATTTGGGAGATAAGTTGAAATACGAGTTGAAAAAGTAGTTTTATTATTTTATTATTGTTTAATTTTTTTACCCTTTTACTTAAAAAATGGTGAATCATCGCCCATGGTTGACATCATCATCTTGAATCCTATTGGTTTTTATAAAGTTTATTTTGGTTGTACATTTTTCTTAGGAGGCCCATTTTAGAATTCAAAATTTCCCTAATGATTTGATGAAAATGGGAAAATTTCAGTGGATAGAGACTGGAAGGGTGAGGGAACAGTACCCTCATCCACATGATCAATAATCAAAGATATTTTGGGGTCCAAAAGGGTTCTGGTGGGGAGGAATGATCATGTGCTCAGTGTAAAAACTCAAAAATGAAAGTGCTGAGAATTGATTGGAAACTGAATGACGGCAAAGAGCTCGTCGCCAGGAATCTAGCATAATTCGTTTCGTAAAAAACAAAGTACGATGAAGAAGATAAAGCCTGTTGTTCGTTTTCCTAAATAGCTAAAAAATTTGCAGAACAGTGACAAGTTGATGACATGGCAACCCAGTCAGCATACAAGATATATTCTGGGAATATTCTTTAGTTTTACCAATGACACTGTAACAAGTGTCACAACAGGATTCGCTAGTTTGGTTTGAAAGTGAAATTTTTTGAAGTGTTGCTCCTAAGGTTAAATTCAAATATTTTTTATATGGTTGGGGACAGCCCAGCCAGAGGTTGACACGTGTTGCAGCCACAGGCCGCCGCGTGCCCCCTTTTGTGGACCATATCCGAGGTCAAATTGAATTTTTTTATATACGCTTGGTCAAATGGTTTATATATCCTAAGGTTCGAATATCAAAGTCCAAATTTCATTGGCATATATATTTCCAAAGTCCGAACTATTTTATATGGCATATTTAATGTTATGGTGGGCACATTTATTCTTAAGCCAAATTCCAGATATCATATATGGTGCATTATTGTTATATATTATAAGGTGCTGAACCTTATGGTAAAATATGTGGCAAAATAAATGTTATGGAGGGGCAGAGGCTGGGTCGAACCTGTGACCTACCCCCACATAACCAAACTCATTATAGTTAGGCCACAGACCGTGCTTGTTAAACGATGGCCAAAAATGTCTATTTGAACTTGTATGGTTACTCCGATGGTGGGAAGGAGGGGCTAGCCCCCTCCCCATGTTTCCTTACCATGTAACCACATCAAAGCACCTCCAATAAACACGCTTATGCACCATAATCCACACTTATCCACTCGTGATTGCAACATTAGAATTAATTAACTCTGGGATTATTTTGGCGGAGTTTTAGAGGTGCCTCCAAAACTGACGGGTTCTCCACCTTTGGTGTTCTTAACTCGAGTCTTCTCCAAATTTGGAGGAGATTTCCTAGGAAAATTAAATGAGGCATATATTTTTGCAATGTTTCACCAAATTGAGAGCAAGAAGAGTCATTAATGATATATTTGGACATTCTGGACTCATTGAAGAAGGTTTCAGGAGCTGTAGGTGAATGTAAACAACAATTTTTTCACTTTTTAGCTAATACAGAGGCCCAAGCCATGGAAGCCAGACCAAGGAGATGTAGCCGAGGAGGGGTGAAATCCTTCATCAAAACATTGTGTTAATGGATCAATTGTGATGGTTTTTTGTACTTCTTTTTGCTGTTGTTCAACATTTTTTATTCATGCTTTATGCTCTTGAATTTAACTTAAATACTCAACTCACTTACATGTTTAACACTCATAAACAACAAGAACACCTATGCACATAAAGCATAAGATCATAAAATTAATTTTAAACCTAAATATGAAATTAGCACAACAAAACAAACATTCAAATTCAGATCACTCTCCAGTGCTATTTTTTTTTGTAAGGTTGGCATGACTACATCGTCATCATGTACAATATATCACCCCGATCTGGGCGGGAAATTGAACCAGTGACATCACATCAAGGAGTGCCTTAACAGAGCACCCAATCACCATATATACAAGACCTCGTGGACCTCTCCAGTGCCAGTTTGATAAGAGATAAGAGCATGAATATTTCTACAGAGAGGGACACATAGCCAGTGCAAGTGAGCCATAACCCAATGTGAAGTGTCAGAAATGAGATCGATTTAGTTGTTGGAGGTTGAAATATTTTTCGGAAGAAAGGGTGATTTCATTCTAGAGGTAGAGGGAGGCAGGATGGCTCATATAGAGCCAACTAGTAGGTTGTACGCTTTTCCCAGGGCAATAGTGCGAATTCTAGGCAGGTTGAGTTGTCAATGAGTGAGTTCGAGCAAGGCAAAGGGAGGATAAATTATTGTAGAAGGGAGAAAATTTATCCAAATTATTTTTCTAGTATATTTTCTGGAGAATTTCAATTTGGGCATACAAATTTTAGTACTAATATTTTTACTGGTGCATAGTAAAATAAACCCTCATCTGTTGCACTGATTTTCCCTTTAGGGTTTTTCTAGGGACGTTAGTCCAAAATAACTGTTTTAATTGTGTGCATTATTTTCTTAGCTTCCAATTTATCTTCAGCAATGTAATTTATTTTTTTATGATGATTGCAATAGTGATTTTATCAATATTTGTCGTAATAACAAATAAATTGTGCAACGGTTAAAAGATAAATTTCCAATTAATTGCAATCAAGGAATTTTCACACATGTCACATCACTTAGAGGACATCATCACACATCACATCTTATCTCTCTTGATTTTATTGGTTCATATAGGTCTAAAATAGGAGGTTTGAGTTCACATGTGCGAAGGGAAGGAGGAGATTTATGTTTTGTGCATTCTCTCTGGTGGGACAACTTTGACCAGCCTTTGACTTGGTTTGACTTGGAAACTTGGAATTTGTCTCTATTTTGGAAGGTTGAATTGATAGAGCAAGATACTGAATTTTTCTGAGTAGTTTGACCAGCATTGACCGTAGTCCTGCAACGAGGGCATCTACAGGGAAAAAATTGACCTTGATTAAATTCTTGTGGGTATAGTTTATGAATGCTTTGACCGGTTTTGACTATGAGAAGGAGGCCTAACATTCAGGTTGGTTGACCAAATATTTTGGAGGAACTTTTAATTTTGAATGTTGACTCATTAGGGTTGTTTTTTACTTTACCCAAAACTGTAGATTTGACTTTTGACCAGAGTTGACTTTTTAGGCTCATCTTTGATTGCATATTGGATTGGAATTTGGATTAGTCAAGGCTTTGACATTTTGATCTTTGTTGATTTATTTGGATGTTGTATCTCTATGTTGAAATTTTTATGAAAATCTAATAGAAGAAGAATTTGGAAAGGGTTTTTCCCTAGTCTTTGACCAAATATTGTGTCTCTATTTCTCTTGGTTGTCTTATATTGTGCATTGTTTTATTTTTCTATCTACAATTGGTTATTTTTGCTAGAATAATGAATTATAATGGATAAATTGATTACTAATTGAAGAAGAATTGATATAGGTGATTTTTTTAAGCATAGAACGCTGGAAATTTAACATGGGATCAAAGATTAGGTGAAGACAAGCCCAAGGAGAAAAGAGACAAGAAATCACCTTTGAAAAGATTTGAAGATTATTATTTTACTTGGTCAATATTTATACCTCATACTTCAAGGAGGGGGGAAATCTAAATGTCTCATCAAATTTTGTTGCATGGAAAATCAGGTTGGAGGTGACATTGGATGATGATGATATCTTGGAATATGTCAAAGGAAAAGTACCTGAGCCTACAGAGAATTATTATTGTCCATAATAAGTTGTCCTAAACCAATGAAATTGAGTCAATTGGAAGCCCCATTAATGAATAACTCCACTGACAAGACCAAGCCATCCTCCATGGACTAGTTAAAATGAAGTATCTACCTTTGGAAGTGCTTCAACAACTTCATTATGCAGCTCGTCTGACCAGTCTATTTGTACCCCAACATCCATATGTAGCCCAATAAAAGTATATCATAGCTCAAACTTGGATCACCCGAAAAATTAAGTAGCTTTCTCAGGTAGTTGGACCAGGGTAGTTTTCTACGCCTTTTCTTGGCTTAAAAGTGTCACTCATATGTAACGATGGTTTGGGCACTTAATGAATGAATCCTGCATGTTTTTCCCTTTTTTTCTCCTCATGTGGATATTAAAACCCTACATGTTATGCTCTCGATGGATGCCCACTGACTAATTGACCCCACTTTTTTCTTGGTTTTTCATCGCCTCACCTAGCTGGTGTTATTTGCTTTGCCAAATAACAGATTAGTGGATTCTGGCCGACCTCCATGGTCATGGATCTTAAGCTGCTCTTAAGTCCAGGTACAAGAGAGGTGAGATCAAAGAAAAGAAAATCCTTATTGTTTCTTTAAGAGATAATTTTCTTAATTATATTTCTAAGTTTAAAATGTCCCAAGGAAATATATAATAAGTTGATTGGGATATATGAGGTCAACGATTTGAATCATATTTTCTCCTTGAAAAATAAACTCAAGGACATAAACATGAACAAGGGAGAGATTTGTAGTCATATTTCATGAGGATATACCAACTCAAGGACCAATTGTTGATTGCTAAAGAACATATTCTTGATAGACAACTAGTGCTAGTTGCACTTGAAGGCCTTACTCAAATTCGAGGGACATTTACTACTACTATAAGGAACAATGACAATTTCTCAACATTTTATGAGCTCATTAGCAAGTGTACTCAAGAAGAGACAAGGATTATTTTTAGAGGGATAATTCAAAATCATGAAGAAGGAGAACCCTATGCATATTTTTCTCAATACAGGAAGAGAAAAGGAAGAGGAAGACCATCTAATTCAAGAAAGTATGTTTCAACTTCCAAGGAATCTAATAGAATATCAACATGGGACAAGGATGTTTTGCATATTCAATATTTCAATTTTCATAAGTGGGGTCACTATGCTTGAGATTTCCCTGAGAAGAATGATGCTACTATATCCTTCAACAAAAATCGTGGATACAATAAAAATAGGTATAATTATAGAAGGAGAGATGCTTCTGATGATTGTGATGCAAGCCACTGTCCTCAAAAGAGAACAAGGAATTCAAGGTATGGAAATAATGGAACTTCTACTCAATCTGAATATATTCTTATTCCTGCACCTTCTAGCTCCTCCCCTCCAAATTCGTTTGATATTTGGTTGGTAGATAGTGGGGGCTCTAGACCCTTCATTGGGTATCATGAAGTACTATCAAACTTGGTTGAGAGGGAGACAAATTTGAAAATCAATCTTGGGGACAACTCTACTTATCGTGTGAAGGGATTTGGTTTTGTTTCATTTCATTTGGATTATGGTAAAGTTGTACATCTACACGACATTATGTACATGTTGGGATTGAAGAAAAATATTGTATCTATATCTTCTTTGGAAGACAAATGGATGAGAGTTTCCTTCATAAGAGGAAATGTCCTCACTTGGCCGATGTAATATCACACAAGGGATGCATTCACTTTGAGATCAAGAATTGAAGGACCCTACAGAGTTTTTTTTTTCTTTTTATAAATTAGTTTAAATCTATTATAGAGGAAGATTAATATACATCATGGCCAAAGCCTTAGCTTTGCCCAAAAATTGTGGCATGTTCAACAAAAGAAACTAAAAATTGACTGCCCACTAGAGGAAACCAGTCCAGACATTGTGCTAATGCGCTGCCCACGCAAGGGTATTAGCCTTGGATTCCACTGTTCTTTGTGAAAATTATAGACTATTAGAAAAAAAATACTTGATAACATTGCTAAAAATTCAAGATCTATCCCATAGAGTTGGGCCTTGAAAAGCAAAAACCAAACACATTTTGAATGATTGAACATCATGATGAGGAGGTGGTTCTTCAATAATGAGGCACCTATAGGCCTCCATGTCATCATCCTCATTTGGCTTGTCCGCACTAGAGGCTGCGCTTTGCTTGGAGTGCCCACACCCACGGTGATCCTTCTCCTCATCACTAGAAGCTTTCTCTTTGTCCCTATCCACCTGCCGCTTCTTCTCGTCCACGTCCTAAGCCATCGTAGTAGTCTTCCCTCCCAAATGTGTGCTTGTGTCAGCCAAATGTGGTTCCTCCTTGAACACAACCGATATGGATGCAATGATACGAGGGTGATTCAGGGAGAAGTTGAAGTAGAATTGAGCTATTTGGGGCATATTTGAAGCGAGGGTAGCTGGGGTGGCAAGGACGGGTTAATCCATCCTAAAATTGGCAGAGTGGGATCTCCCCCTTCCACTTATTGTGTTCGATTACCTACCCACAAAATATTCAGAGGAGGGAGATGAGGAATCAGAATTGGAAGAGGAGGGGGCGTGCCGAGGACAGCTTCTAGTGCTGCCCCTTCTACACCTCATGCGGTGGTGCAGTCTCGGCATGGTGTCTGGCTCAGAGTTTGGAAATTGAGGATGCGGGGAAGCAGAGCGAGGAGTGAACAGAGTGAATAGGAGGTCCAAGGTGGCAGTGTTCAGATTGCAGAGGCTATTTCGAGATAGGTGAGGCCCATTTCCTAGCTCAATGCAGCAAGATATAAGACATCGTCTTCCCGCTGCAGTGCGAGAGCAAGGCCTCACAGCGGTAGGGGAGCAGAAGCTTTGTAGCGGAGGAGGAGTGACTTAATTTCCTCTACCTTCATCCATATTAAAAACCAGGTTGTAATTTCCTCGATGCTCACCCGGCTTAATTAGCCCATTAATGTGATCAGAGTGCTGATGTAGAGAAATCCTTACGGAGGCGCAGGTGAGAATGATGGCTGGTTCTCGGCCTTCGTTCGGCTTAAATGCAGCCTTGATGAAAGCAACGCGTTGGAGACGTTTGTGCATGGCTATGGCATGGGTGGCCAAGTGTCCCAGCCACTTTCCAACCCAAATTCCCATCAACTTAATCCGCCAACTAGACACCCGCATCTAGGAATTCTGCATCATTCTAGACCAAAGTGTTACATTCCTGTATTTGGGTGCTATCATGTATAATGTCTAGTGAACCGACGAGAAGAGTATGCTCAATGTCTACTCCCTTATTGGCCAAGAGGTTGGCAACCTTATTGCCATCCCTTTTGACATGTTTGAAAATGAGTGCTCTATTAGTGTTGAGCCATTGTTCTATTAGTTCCAATCTAGCAGCTAGTCTCCAACTTATGGCCACTTTGTTTGCATGGGCTCCTTGGAGAAGTTGATTTGCCATATTTATGAGAATTTTTGAATCTCCTTCAATATCCAAAGGATAAAAACCATATTGATGGGAAAAAGAAAGACCCTGCCACGGGCCTTCTAACTCGGTTGAGATATTCGTATCCCATCCCATGTTGCCCAAAAATAGCAGGAGTGGTTTGCCTTTGTGATCCCTGAAGATGCCTCTGAACCCTGCTCTACTAGGATTTCCCTTGGAAGCTCTGTCAAAGTTGAGTTTGGAAGTTCCCTGAGGAGGGGGCATCCATTTACTTATCGCTATAGAGGAATTGGGAGAAATTCCTGGATCTTTCAGTATTTTGGGGATTTGAAGATTCCAATTCGCCCAAATAGCCTTCTCTTGTGGGAGTTTAGAAAAATCTTCATCATGCCAGGTTTGTAGTGCCAAGGTCTCCTGAAGATTAAGACAGAGTTTGCTCCAGATGGTTTATAGAGGTGTGCTCTGATTCTTGAAAATGCGTCGATTTCTTTCTTTCCAAATTGTCCAAAGAAGAAGACCAGGTATTATTTGCCACAATTGGTTAAGTAGCCCGCTTTTATAGGGATTCTGCTGCCAATTTCGGACTATGTTGATTAGATCCCCTGAAAATTTGCACCTTTTTTGACATCGAAAGCTGGTTTTCTCCCAGAGTTGGTTGGCAAGAGAACAGTTGTCCAGGAGATGTTGTATGGTTTCTTCCTGCTGAATGCAGTTGGGGCATCTGGAGGGTCCATGAAAATTTATTTTCCTTAGGTTATCCCATGTGAGGATTCGTTGATGTCCAAGCAGCTAGAGGAACATGGAAACCTTGGGCCAAATTCCAGGAGACCAGATTCTGTTCTAAAGAGGATCGATGGGTGTTGGATCGGTGCAAAAAATTTTATACGCCTCCATGGTGGTGAATGTCCCTCGTGGAGTGTAGCCCCACCGCAGAATGTCCTTTTTGTCAGAGAATCTGATTTTTTGATTTTGTAGTTCGGTATCTATGGCATTTTGGAGTTTCTCTGTTCCATTTATGATCATTTGTGCTACTGGGTGCCATTGTCTGTATCCTTGTGCTAAGTTGTGTGTCCATTGTTGTTGGATCGTTTCCCTTTGTTTCTCTTCCCATTCTTGACTTGGTGGAGGTCTGTAGATATTACATAGCCTTGGTTGTTGTTTCCATGAGTCCATCCAAAACCGTGTTGTGTTTCCATCCCTGATTTCCCAGAAACTGTGTTGTTGAATCAAATGAAAGTGTTGTCTAGCTGCATTCCATATCAAAGACCCCTTTTCTGTAGGTGTGAATCTAATTAGATCTTCATATGGTCTCTGATTTGCATATTTGGCAGTCCATATAACTGCCCAAGGTGTGTTTGGAGCTGTGAGACATTGCCACCAAATTATGGCTCCCATGATTGCATTACTGTGATGGGGATCTCTTAAGCCTATATCTCCGTTTTCCTTGGGTCTACAAATAGTCGTCCATTTTACCAATGCCCACTTGCAATTTTGTCCTGTGGCCCCCCAAAGAAAATTGCATTGCAGAGTTTTTATTTTCTTGAGAACCCACTTTGGAGCAGCCAGGACAGAGAAAAGATAGAGAGGCATTTCTTGTAAAACTACTTTGACTAGCACCAGTCTACTAGCCATATTAAGAGCTCGATAAGTCCAAGAAGATAGACGGGCTTCTAGCTTTTCCAGTAGTAATTTCCAAGAAGCATGTTTTATAGCCGAGTCAGTGAGGGGAGCACCCAGATATTTGGAAGGTAAAGAAGCTATGGAGAAACCAAGAATGCGTGCTATAGAGGATTGAGTCACGGTTGGAGTATGAAAGAAGAAGATTTGGGATTTAGCTGTGTTAATGCTAGCCCTAGAAGCCTCAAAGAAATCGTTAAGTAGCGATTTGAATTTTAATGCTTCTTGCACATAGGGATGCCCAAATAACATATTATCATCTACAAATTGTTGGTGGGTGATAGCAGGGGAATTATGAATGGAGATACCTCTGAGTTGTTGTGAATGGAGAGCTTGCTTGATAAGACGTCCTAATCCTTCCGCCATTAACACAAAGAGAAAAGGTGAGAGGGGGTCTCCTTTCCTGATACCTCGAGAGGGACTGAACGGTCTAGAGGGAATGCCATTGATAAGGATGGAGAATAAAGTGGAAGAAACCAGACTCATTACCCAACGGACCCAAGGGGGAGAGAAGCCATAGGCCGAGAGCATTTTTTGAATATAAGTCCAACTTAACTTGTCAAAAGATTTAGATAGGTCTATTTTAAGAATCATACTTGCCTTTTTGGAGTGCTTGAGAGAGTGTATAACCTCATGAGTGAGGATTATACCATCCAGTATTTTCCTACCTTCCACGTATCATGATTGTTCTAGCGATATGAGCAAGGGAAGAAGCGGTTTCAGCCGTGAAGCTATGACTTTGGATATGAATTTTTAAATGACATTACATAAGGCAATTGGACGGAATTTTTCCAGTGTGATAGAGTGCTCTTCTTTAGGAATAAGGGCGATAAAAGTCGTATCTAAAGATGGAAGTAGCCGATGAAGAGTTCTTGATTCTTCCACCGCCTGCCAAACTTCCTCTTTGATAAGGTCCCAGAAATTGTGAAAGAAGGTGGTTGTGAAACCATCCGGCCCTGGAGCTTTACCTTCCTTGAGCTGTTTCATAGCCATATCAACTTCCTGGAGAGTAAGTGGGCTAAGGAGCAATTGATTATGTTCCTCCGTAATGATTCTCGATATATGTTGAGTGAGTATTTCAGTAGCTAGCTGTCTGTTGATTTGGGGCTCCTAGTGGACATTCTGGAAATGATTGATGAGCTCCAATTCAATCTCTGTGTGATCTTCGACCCTTTCCCCTTGTTGGTTCTGGATGTGAGTGATGGTGTTATGCATCCGCCTTTGTATAGTAGTTCTGTGAAAGAATTGTGTGTTACGCTCACCCTCTTTTAGCCATATGACTCTGGATTTTTTCTTTCAAAGGATTTCCTCCTGCTTTCTTCTTTCATCCAATTGATTTTGAATCCACCGTTCTTGTTCCATTGTCTCCTTGTTCTTCTGTCATGAATGATATTTTGCTGGAGAGCCATCATTTCTTGGTTTAGAGCATTCTGAGCTTGAAATATGTTTACAAATGTGGAGTGATTCCATATTTTAATGTGCAGTTTAAGATATTTGAGCTTCTGTTGGAATTGAAACATTTTTAATCCTTCTGGGGGGGTGAAGTCCTTCCAAGTCGATCTAACCAAATCGTTGAAATTAGGGTGAGTGAGCCAAAAAGCTTCGAAACCGAATGGTCATCGAGTAGAATTACTCGGTCTTTGCCATTGAAGAGATATAGGCCAATGATCCAATACGGAAAGGGGCAGGATTGAGGCAGAGATATCCCCTCCAAGATGTATGGCATTATCAGAGATTAGGAAGCGGTCTAATTTGGATGCTATTTGCTGCTTCCTTGCTCTGCGATTGCTCCAGGTGTAGATTCCATTGCTGAACTGCAGATCAATTAACCAATTGTTTTGTATAAAATCCTTGAAGTGGCCACTTTCGTTATCCAGTTTGGCTCTTCCTCCTTACTTTTCTTCGAGTCTGGTTATCATGTTGAAGTCACCTCCTGGGATCCAGAGTGGATGGAGTCTACTGGAGTTGAGCTCTGCTATAGTGTTGAGCAGTGCGGTCTTACTGTCGGCGTCCTGGGGAAAAAAGACATTGGTAAGATGTCCATGTATATTAGTTCCTATAATGTGGAATGTAGCTTGAATGATATGATGAGATGCATGAAAATATGTGAGCGAGATAGCTTGTGTAAGGACTCTACAGAGTTAATGGAAGACCAACTCGAGCATTGGTACATGATATAAATCATCAAAGTGAGCTATGGCACCGAAGTTTTTCTCATATTATTCACTATGAATTCCTACCCAAAGCAAGGTGGATGGTTTATGGAATTCCTAAGGTTCAAGCTAATCATGATGGGTGTTAGAAAATGCAAAGTGGTAACTATTAATTCCAATTTTCCTTAACCTTAATACTTTATTGTGAATTTAATTATTCTTTTTGTGTTTCTTTATTAGATCTTCTTCATCAAAAAAATATAAAGAGAAAATTAATAAAGACAGTGGACACAGAAGTCAAGCTCCAAGCTAGGGAGAAACCCCTCCAAGGGGAAAATCCTAGAAACTCTTCTCTTCATATAGAATCTGCTTCAAATGCAACAAAAAAGACTGGAAAACCCTAGGCCAAATTATCCATTAGGGGAATTTTGAGGTCTAAAATGGGCCTCCTAAGGAAATTATAAAATAACAATGGAAATAATAAAATAAGGTTTGATTACATCATCAAATTTTAGAGGGAAAAAAGAAAAAACTACTTTTTCAACTCGTATTTTCAACTTATCTCCCAAAGTTTTTACCCAAATTTTGAGCGGGAGTACTCGTTGGATGCAAAATTTAATTCTTCATCCAAGGAGTACCCATGTTGCATACTTTTGATGGATCCTCCTACACGAAAAATGAGAAATACATGAAAAATGTGATTGCAATCATGTTTTTTCATGTATTTCTCATTTTTTGTGTAGCAGGGTCCATCAAAAGTATGTAACATGGGTATTCCTTGGATGAGGAATTAAATTTTTCATCCAATGAGTACTCCCAGTCAAAATTTGAGTAAAAATTGTGGGAGATAAGGTGAAAATACAAGTTGAAAAAGTAGTTTTATTATTTTATTATTTTTTAATCCTTTTATCCTTTTACTTAAAAAATGGTGAAACATCCCCCATGGTTGACATCATCATCTTGAATCCCATTGGTTATTATAAAGTTTATTTTTATTGTACACTTTTCTTAGGAGGCCCATTTTAGACCTCAAAATTCCCCTAATGTTTCAAATACCAATTCATCCCTTCCAAGCGAACTAACTTCTAGCTACAACTTCGACCACAAAATTTTCCCTGCAATTTCATCCTACAACTTCGCCCTACAATTTCAGCCTTATAGCTTGCTGCAGAAACCCTAATCCAACTTCTTCAAGAGTCCTTCCTAGAGAAATATAGATCCTCTCAAGGTCAATGAGGTTAAGATAGAGTATTATCTCTTCTAGCACCTTGATTGTGCAGTTATCTCTCCTACAATTCAGACATGTAGTTTCAACCTTCTTTATAGCTACAGAAACCCTAGAACTTCACACATGTGAGAGATATAGAACCCAAAAACAAGCTTTTCCTTGAGTTCTTAGAGTCCTCTTTCCTTCTAAATTCGTTCCTTCATTGCTTATTCTTTCCTATGATAATTTTTTTTCTTGGAGGATTTAACTTGTTGATGAGTGAGTTCAAATTAGGTCAAAATTTTCCTTTACATAACCTTTACAAGGGGTTGAATTCCCTCTTCTAGGCCGAATTGAAGCTTCCAGGGCTGACTTGTACTTTGGAGGTTTCCAGAACTTTCTAGACTCAAAATAAATTCTTTTACAAAATATATATTTCTTGGAAGGGTCTTATAAACATGTTGTTGACTCTCTTGACTCATGACAATACATCCTATGACCTAAAAAACCATAGAAGCATGAAGAACATACTTTTACCTAGAAGACCATCAATGAAGAGCATGAAACCCATGCTTTAAAATAATAAAATTTTATTTTCTTCTTTTGTTTGTTACATAAGATACATATTGAAATTAGTAGAACAACAATTATGAAGACCGAAACTAGTTACATTTCCAACGCTCCCTCTTAACTAGAGAGGTAATCATAATTGAACCACTAGTAGAATATCATTCTGAAACTAAAGAGTTATTATAAGAAGAGTCAGATTGATAAGACAAATTGTAAGCACCATTATTATAACCAACAATTCCTTTTGAGGCCTAACTAGACAAACTCACCTTCATTCAAGAGCATTATGCTGGGAGGATTTACATGTGATACCACACTACTTATATAAAACACATACCCCATCCATATGTTCACAACGTATGTCCTTTTAGGCCTATTCTTATATTGGAAAGGGACCGACACTCTTTGCATTGAGCTTGCTTCCTGTTTTACTATACAACACCCCCCATTTATATTGATATATGGGGACCCTTTTTTAAATTTTCTTTCCTTTAAAGAATGAGTGATAACTCTAAAAAATTCATCATAATCTCTAAAATAGTGAAATACTAGTTTAATGCACTTTCTGCTTGGGAAATTTTACAAATCGCATATCGCAAACCCTTTGGAACAAATTCTTAAATATCATGAAGGAGCTCCGAAATGCGATAGCCAACCCCTTTCATAAAGGTTAAATCATCCATCTTAGGAAACCTTAGTTATAGGGATATATAGAAAACTTAATATAATTCAAAAATTCCTCAAAATCTAAACATAGGTGCTTTGCGATATGTCTCGGACCCAAAATTGTTATAAAAAATTTATCTGTTGTCATTTAAGTCCCAAAATTCCCAAAAGCTAAGAATACGTCAAACAACCCTTAAGTTAAGGAAAAGGTGCGTATAAGCTACTGCATATCGCAGATCACAAGTAATGAAAGTTCTTATAACTATCACCCATTCGCCAATGCGAAATGTGAAATGAGAAATGTAATGTAACGAAATCATTTCTCTCGCAGCATTTAAAGCTCGATACTGGAATAAAGCTTCCGATATTAACCTTTGAAATGAAATGCTAAGCGAAATCCCGAGATGCGATATTGCGATTTCGCAATCGCATTATCGCATGAATACTTAACCGAACTATTTTTCACAGCTTGATTTTTGCAATGCGATATTTTGATTGGACGTGAAGTACGTAGAATTAATAGCCTTAAATGAAATATCAAATGGAATTTTAAGGCATTTCACTATTTTTAGTGGCTCGAGAAAATTGATAAATATTTTCACTTATGATGAGTTAAAGGCCAATGTTTTTGAAAATATTTCATTATCATTAGTTTGTTTTTAAATTCTCCTGTTTCAGCCACTCTGTATTTTTCAATCTACCCTCTCTTCTTTGAATTTCAGGAAAGATTCCAAGGAAATGTCTCTAAGGAAAATGATGCAGAAGAAAAAGAAACAAAGCACTTCAGAGTCTGAGTCTTCAGAGGTGCTACCCTTGTTCTCAGATACTACATGCAATAAATATGGAGGAGCAATGGCATGGGAAGTTATTTATAATCTCCTAGAAGATGAACAACCCGGGATTACTGAAATCAGACCAACAACAGATTCCTCAATGTCATCAACAACTCAAATGAGTGATGCAACCTTCTCTTTCCGTCATAGGATAGCAGCAAGACCTAAAATTTTACCATACACAGATATGGTTAAATGGGTGATCGACAACGTGAACATAGCAGACAGACAGTTTATAAATTCAAGGATGGAACTCATGGGATATTTCACATTTGAAGACCTAAGGAAAATTTACCATCTTCCAGAACTTCGGAAAATTAATGATTCAAAATTCCTATCGCAATTCGCTATAGAGAATGATGAACCATTAAAAATGATTCAGAATTGGAGGTCCGCGACTAACAAATTCAAGCAAGATAAAACTGGTATGTACCCTATTTCTTCTTTATCATCCCCCCATAACTATGCGGATGCTATGTTATGTAGGTTATATGGAAAAATAGATAGTAAAAAGTTTCAATAGAATAGGTACCCTTGATAGATGCATGAGTCAATTCCATTACAATGAACTGCGCCACCATCCTATCTAATAACCTAGCTATCACTATCTTCAACTATCGTCGTGAAAGAAATTCCTCCATGAAAAATTTTCCCCCATTCTATATGAGTGCATACATTATGGATGCTATCTGTTTTTGCACTAAATTTCCAACCTTGGGTTGGAAATGGACCAGTCAAGACCGAAACCCCATTCACCTCAGTCATAAAGAGTTATGACATTCCCATTTCGCATCTCATTTTTACAGGATTTTTCATGGTGTCATGCTACCCATGCACCAACTTATTTTTGACAAGAAAGCCCCAAGGTTTTCTAAAGAAGAAAGTATAGACTTTCTCCCAATTGTGAAGTATTTTACCAAACAAATGTTTACCTATATCATATTATTTAGGAGTATTGCAAAACCTCATGTTCTTCCTCTATACGTCCCTGATAAACTACTAGCAAGGGAAATTTCTTACCAAACAGTAGGAAATGGCCTTGCAAAGAGTCTAAAATATTCAAAGAAATCTTTATGGCCAGTTTTCCTGATACAGTGTGGTGATTTTACACTAAATTATTTTGTTCATGCAATAAAATAAATTTAAAACCTAGAAATCCTAAAGCTAACCACCATTCCAAGAAGGCAATACGATCCAGATAAGATAGCCTACAATTTCACTATATCATTGAAAGTTAAGGCATTTATTCATGAATATGATAAATTTGAAGATCTATTGGAATCCGCTCAATCTTTTGAGCAAGCTATAAATTAGGAAAAGGTAAATTTGGCCCCCAATTGATTTTCATAAATTCCAAGAATTTAGAAGCCAAAGGCTTGAACAAATTTCGTTAAATTTGTTAAGCACCCAACATAAAGCTACACCCATTGTTAGCATTAATACCAATGAGCACAATTCAGAAGAAGAATTAGAAAATAACTCAACTCACAACACAGAACAATCTCAGAAGAAACAAAAGGAAATAGAATCCATGGCCGGAACCAGTCAGAAATCAATAAAACAACAGATGGAAATTGATCCAAGTAAAAGCACTATTCATAGGGAAAAGGGCAATGATATGGAAAAAAAATGGGATGAATTTCGTCAAAGCCTCTAGAATAGGAAAGAGGTAATAAATTTTCAAGAAACTTCAGAATTTCATACACCTCAGCAAACTCAGAGAAAATAAAATCCCGAAACATGAGATAATCAAGAGAAAAGCTCATAGAAAGGAAAGCTTATCCCTGCATTCCTTACATCTGAAGTCACCCTGAAAATAGAATAAATTCATCCTCTAGATGTGTTCTACAATCATAAGCATAAGGTTTTAGTAAGGCAACAAATAAAAATAAGAAGATTGGCAACTTATACTGAAGTGTTACCAGGAAATGAGTCAATGGAAGTAGTTTGGAAAGACAATACCACTGACCCAATAGTAAATCTTACTAAGTTGTCACAATTTGCAAGAGCTTATGCCATAGCCACAATTGATAAAGCATCTGAGGTCTCAGTTTTATTAAAATAAAAGGAAGAAATAATCTCACAGCTGGAGCAATAGCTAGAGATTGGAAAATTGAATGTTAACAAACAAGCTGAGATGCATATGTCACAATTGCAAAAGGATATGGAAACAATGAAAATAAGGTATGAAGAAGATATCACTTCAAAGGATCTGCAAATTTTTGAAATGCAGGAATTGATTACCAGATAAAAGGATATACCAAGTAAGGGTGAATTTATCAAGGAAGCTTTGGAGCTGAATTCTCAAGTGTCTATACAACAAGGTCTATTTTTCCAAAAGATGTTTATTATTAGTCCTTATTTAGAGACTAGTGAATAGTTGATAAATCAACTAATTGATCAGAGTTTCAAATTTGAAGAACTAAATAATAAAATCTCATATCATATTACATGGAAAGAAACAGAATAAGGTACAAAGGAAAATATTCCTAAAATTGAAGAAACTTTTAAAGACATCCTATTCACAGATTGGGATGTACAGATCAAACAGGTAGAGCGAGCAGTAACAAGAGTAGCAAGAGCAACAAGAAATATTATAGAGACATTAATTCACACAATTCATACTACCAACTTGATCAAAGAAGGTGACTTAGATGCACTACTAGATATGAAATAACTAAGTGAAATTTGGAAGGAAAAATATCAAGTTCAAAGAGTTTCGATCAAATAGATTTCAAAGACGGATTGGGAGGCATATTGGCAGTATCTTGTTAAACCACACATTCAAATCATGACGTTGAATTGTCTAACAAATTCAACGGAGAAGATACTACCACCTCTCACTGAAGCCATATTTGCAGGACAGATCAGAATGAGATTCAACACATCACCACAAGTGAAACCAATGACCGATATTTGTGACCTTCAAGCCCACCTGGCAAATGAGAAAGCTTTCAAATAATATCAAGTCATTAGATTTCATTTATTTTTAGATTTAAGTTACTCATTACGAGGAATTTTGTTTGAAACCTCCTCAAATAAATTTTGTATAATATATTTTAGTCATATTAGATACTATTTAAACCCCTCTCATGCATATAGAGAAGGGTCCATAAATTTATCAAAAAACATTTGCAAAAGACTGCACTTCGTATTTTTGTGAATGCTTTGATGAGTTAATGGAACAATGTCTGATTTCTCTTAATATTGAAGCTTTTTAACTGAAGTTTCACTTTTGTACTCATTGAATTTCTTTGACTTGAAGAGGAGCAGACACTATTGTTGATTTAATGAGTAGAACATCGCATATATGGTATTTCTACAGGTTATGTTGAATTTTATTTCTTGAATTGACATCAATATTTTTATCTGTATTATGTATGAGATATGTTATTATAGGTTAATGTTAAAATCACTTATGTACCGATGTTTATCTATGACTCCTTATTTCATATATTATCAAAAATATGAATGCGATACATCTCTCACAATTGTTTTGATTAACTATTTATTCAAAATAATCATTTTACATAATTTTCATCTCTTTCAACAATTGAATGATATTTATTACCAATTGCTTAAAGATATCCTTTTAGATCGCATTAATGAATGAACACCCCCGGGTAAATAATAGAATAGATATTTAGTTATTTGCATAAGTATATTAAATCATTCCTCCATTTGCATATTATAAAAAAGCACACCCTCATTATCTTTATTGGGAAGTTGGTCCCTTTCTCCCCAGCTGGAGCCACTACACCAAACAGAAAAGGAGTTGCTTTAAGGTCCGAACCGGGTGGTTTCCCCCATGTTGTTGCAACGTAAATCCGAGGTATCAACACTTCCTTTCAGGGTATCATGGAGCCAAATTCACTCTTCAATATTGTGATAGGATTTAGGTCATCTCTCTTGCTTATCACTTTCATCTTGACATCATGGATGAATGAATTACATTGATACTTTCCAAACTTCAAGTTTATCATAGCTTTTGCATGAAAGTGATATCTCTTGTTTACCTTCATGTTATCTTCTCGCAATGCTACCTTTCAATCTCAAGATGAATATAAATTGAAGCCATAATTTCTAGGTATCCTATGTTGAGCTTTCCTCAACATTATTCATGTATTTCTGCAATATACTTCGAGGTATAAAAATAATTTTTTAACCATATAAACGACAAAAATTAAACTTAGACTTACCTCACCATGTCTTTCTCATCAAGCATAAACATCCTCATGTCCATCTCCATTCAAATATTCCTTCATGAATCAGAGTTCCGAAGGATTGAACTTGATTACCAAGTTAGCACTTTTCTTCTAGATATTGTATTGGATGTTAATCATTACATAATATAGATAAATTATTAATTCTTTATTATCTTTGAGTAAGTCAAATTATTCCCTTTTAAATGTCACGTAATCATACAAAGCATGTTACAATATTTTTCACATATGAATATTATCCAAGAGTTACTTTCAATATGCATTCCTATGATTTTTATTCCATCATCTAGTTATATGTCTCTTCATCCTAACCCATTGCATTCCTTCATCCCTTCAAAATTATTGTTTCCATACTTTATGGAATGTATACTAACCTTGTCATATTGATTCTCTCAAGAACCTCCAAAATTATGGTTCTTACAGGATCATGATGATCCACCTTAGTAATATGACTACCTCTAACATAATGTTAGATAATGTCTGGATGAACCATAAGAAAAATGGTCTATTTATATTTAAAGACTAGATGCTTTCTACAAAACAACTTAACCAAGTAGACTCTAAATATGCTACTATCACATCCTTCTCTCTATGATACTATACAAAATCAAGTCAACAACAATGCATAATATCCTAAAGGAAAGACTAACTTCACAAATAACCTGACATACATGATTTCTTCTCTAACAGTAAATATATTCTCAGGTTCTCCCAAGTTTTCCTTAGATACATAAGCCTCACTTCTTTCCCTTCTTTTGTTTTTCTTCTGGTTTGGAAAATCCCTGTTAAATTTTATGTAGGGTGATTTAATTGTAAGTTAAATCCCTGTCATTTTAATATGTCAACCTAAGGGTTTCGTAAACTTAGAAGAAAACCAAAATATATGGGACCTCATATGAAACTGTTGTAGAAGGTTTGTTTTGGATGAAAATAAAGAAGGGAAATACATATTACAAGTATAACTAAAGAAAACCGCAAAATAAATCACATGTAAGAAAATTGAATTAGATTCTATGGGTGGAAATTAGATTCTAAGGGTGGAAGTTAGAGTCTAAGGGTGGAATGAATGAATGCCATGGCCTTTATAAAAACTTATAAACTAATCTTTGAAAAACTATAAGAATCAAACTATGATAATCTAGAAAGTGGGTAAACCTAGAACAATTATTGATTTAGTTATCAAGCAAGAAAACTATGAGAAATAGTAAGCAAGAAATTTAATGATAACTAAAGTGAAAATCTATTAGAAGCAAACTATGATATTATAGAAATCAGTAAACTAATCTAGAAAGAGGTAAATAGAAACTAGTGATTTAGTTGTCAAGCAATAAAACTAAGATAGCTAGTAAGAAAGTAGTTTAATGAAAATCAAATCAAATCTAGGAAATGAAATCACACTTGCAGAAATTAAATCACACTTGCATAAAATAAAGCACACTTGCATGCAAGGAAATAAAATAAATCAAACTATGTTAAATATGTATTCAAATTGTGGTTGATGGGGATTCGTCCATTCCTCAATGAGCACACATGAACAAATGTCACATATTAAGAATCAAACAACACTCATAACTCATGATTTGGAGAAAATGATATTACTCATGCTGAATGAACAATCATAAATTTGATGCTAATGAATAATTGACAAATTTTTAGCTTCCTTTGAAGGATGCTCCTCCTATTTATACATGAATTAGGGATATCTTCTCAATAAATGTAAATCCCTTAAATATCTACTAGATCCATACTTGTCTCAACTTATCCCTAAATACTAGATACAAATCACACATTAAGATCTCCATGATCTTTCTCCTTGGAATATGGTCCACCTCTTGAGTTGAAATTCGAATTTGTGCTTGGGAGGCCAAGTAAGACCCTTCTAGAACCTCTGAATAAGCCTACACATGTCACAAAATACATAACACATATATATGTATATGAAACCATGTTAATTTCCTAGTTTTTAATCATAAATTCACTTAAAAATACATAAAATAATTAACTTTGGAAAATTATTAATCTAATATGTATGATCATTAATATGGTTACTTGATGTAGGGTTTTAGTCTAGATAGTTATGAAATTATGGAAATATGGATGCATATGGACGAAAATTTTGAGACTCAGCATACCCCCCAACTGAATTTGTTGCATGTCCTCATGCAAATATTTCATTGATTCATTTGTCCATAAGTTTATCTTCTTGAAATTATTTTCTTCTTTATGAGCTTTTGACTTGTATTGATTTTCTTCAAACTTTGCATCATCATATTCTTTTTTTCAAATTGTAATACATTTGATTGCAACATATATTTTTGATGGTTGGTTCTCGTGTGACAACCAAATTTTTTTAGTATTGGTTCTTGTGTAACAATACTTTTATTTGTGTTTCATCAAATTACATGAAAACATTGAGAGTTTTCTTTTCAAGTCCTATAATAACTTTCAATGAATTGGTAATTTTCAAAGCATATAATCTTTTGGAATCATACTGCAACAATAGTTGATTGGGAAGGATATGCGAGTTGGAATGAAATGAAAATGTGTGATGATGTATGACATGTGAATATGAATTGGTGTTCCTTCCCCCAAAATAAAGGTGTTTTTTAGTTTATGACAATATGAGAAAGGGAGTATAGAGGTGGCAAGGAATTTCCAAAATTACAATTTTAGTATTTTAAGGAATCGCATGACTAAAAATTAGAAAACAACATATCTTCACTTAGCTTCAATGTGGATGAGTTGTGTTTACTAAAGAGTGTGGTTGTTGATGTTGGATCATGGAGTATGTAAACAAAGGAATTTGATCTTCTTCTTTGTTATATTTGTGTTGATGACAATATTGGGATCTTTATTACTGTTGTTACAAATTGATTCCTATTGCAAATTGCTGAATTGATGTAGTCTTCAATCGTTACAAAAACCCGATGGTACAATTCTAGTCATGCGAACAAATGTGTTAATGTCGAGCATGAAGATAATTCATTGGATTATAGGCCATTAATGAATGTCGTTAACCAATGCGAGGCAAAATAACCATTAATTTCAATGAATGCCAAGGTACCTAAGTACATCTTGTGAAGTGTGAATAGATGAGCTGATGTCGAGCCACTTGTAAGATCCAACGATCAAGGGACATTGGTGTATTCCCATGATTGTTAGTGATAGAACTTGTCATTAAGGCATACAAGCCTCAAGGTACTTGAAAGAGAACTCTAGCCTTGAACCTAGATAATGTGTTGATGTCGATAGGCTAAGACTTGTTAGAAGGGAGCGCCTTAATGAATCCTACATCATCTAACGCAAGCATAAAACACTAATTTTGAAAGACTATGAATGAAAATTTTTGTAGCGGATCAAGCTTTATTTGACAAAATGAAAAGGAAATTAAATGAATAAACTTTGTAGGGGAGCTGGATGGTTTTATTGTTGGGTTACAGGTTAGTGAAAGTGGGGCAGGAAAATGACTGTGAAGGAAAATGAGATGAAGATTTTATTGACTGAATAAGTAGGAATGAAATGGTAAGACTGATATCTGAGAGGTTTTAAAATAGTGTGATAGATCTGATTTAGAATTCTTTATCCAAAATCATGTGCTTATGCTTTGGATATTTCATCTTTGATGTTGCCCTGATCACGTTCTTAAGAAATGTGGTCTTTGGAAGACAATGTTTGCTTACGTTCATTTGTTTGTCTTCCTGGAACCTGTAAAAACTTAGTACTTTTTCTGCAATGAAATATAAGATTATCAAAATAGAGGGGCGATCAATCTCTCTATTTATGAAATTTACAAAAATAACTGAGAATTAGTACCAATAAAAAAAATTCAAGAAACAAAATCAAATGAATTTTTACCTGTTTCAAAACCAGTGCCTTGGTTTACCTGTCATGTCTTGTTGGAATTTTCTTCATTCTTTTTCTATTTCAAATGTTGATGAATACTCTCTAATATATTATATTGTGTTGAGATATTTCCATTGATGTTTGAATCACGTCAAATAGACACCGTATGAGAAAATTATTGTCGTTTGAAGTTTTAGCAAAACAATGAAATTGGGGTGTATGGGTGCCATGTGGCAGCATTAGGGAATGCCACATGGAAGCAATGGAAGGTTCCACATGGAATATGTTGCTGTGGATGTTGACTTGGTAGAGTGAAGTGGATTGCTGACTAAACAAGGTGATGTGGCAGACAACTAGGATATGACTATGCAATATTGACTAATGGTATGTTGCCACGTGGACCAATCGAATGTCACCATGTGGCAGCAAAACCCCAAAAAACAAAATTCAAGATTTTGGGAGAATCTTCCAAGTGTCTAATTGCTCTGGGGCACTTTTCAATCAATTTCATGACACCAAAATATTTTATTTTTATTTGAACTCATCCTCTTGCCAAAAAAATGGATCTCACAACCCTTTTTTTTTTCTCTAAAAATTGTGAAAATATTGATGCCAAAACTTAAATTATTTATTTTATTTTATTTCTTTTGTTGCTGGTTGAAAGAATGGACCAAATTTTCTAACTTCTCTCTCTGTAAATTCTAGACTAATTTATTTTCTTTGAGGAATAATTTTTAAACAACCATTTTTTTTATCCGGCTGTCACAAAAATTTATGAGAAAATAGTTGATTTTAAATCAGCGATATCTCCCTCATCTAGACTCTAATTCAACCGATTTTTTTTTTTGAATTTGGGTGATTTTTTTGCAAATAATTCTAATATGAAATTTATTTTTGCAAAATTTTCACCAAAATTTTCATATATGATCTGCAAACCCGCCGCCCACAAATTATAAAACAATTATATTTAACAATTAGAGATCATTTTTTTTTAATTTTAGAATAAATGGTAAATTTAGATCTCTTAGTGATTTTTATTGGAAATTTTTAAAACTAACTTGGTTCAATATTCTTTTCTGATCTTCCAGATCGCAGGGAGCACAAGAAGAGAGCATACTCAGGAGTTTATTAATCGTTTTTTTTAATTTGAATTCATAAAATAAAATGAAAATAATCAATCTCACCTACAATTATTGCTCTTTAATCTTCGCTTGTGCTCCTTTTTCACAATCGTTTGTTTTATTGCAATATTCCTGCCAAGGGTTAGTAAATAGGTGGCTTTTACTGCACCACAAAATTGCAAATTTGTCCTAAAAATCACAAAGACTTGTTTTTATTTGTTAGTCCTATTTTACTAAAGAGATAAAACATTCTCTTAAGTATAAGAGAATTTTAAATGCATACATTTGCGTAGAAAAATCATGAGTAAACTCATATCCAAATTTGAAAAATAAACCCTAGTGAATTCTTGGACATGATTATGAAGATTTGATGTTAAAAATTTTAGCCTAATGAGTAGTTGAGGCCAAATTTGAATGTGATCTTTAAGTTTTTGATCTTCTTCAACTGTCATAGCACAAAACTCTTCAGATCTTGTTTTTGCAATTGGATTTATTATTATTATTATTATTTTAATGGATAGGGGTTTTTGATTTGTGGATTTTTTATCTTATTTCTATGTTTTCTATATGCAAATGAAAAATAAACTTAAATGAAACCGCCTGAATGCAGTTAATCTTAAATGAAAATGACCCTAAATGAAAAATTCTTTCTAAACAATCGTCCTAACTTAGTTAAATCTACATTTTCTTCCCCGACAACAATGCCAAACTGTAGGGTGATTTAATTGTATGTTAAATCCCTGTCATTTTAATATGTCAACCCGGGGGTTTCGTAAACTTGGAATAAAACCAAAATATATGGGACCTCAGATGAAACTGTTGTAGAAGGTTTGTTTTCGATGAAAATAAAGAAGGGAAATGCATATTACAAGTATAACTAAAGAAAATTGCAAAATAAATCACATGTAAGAAAACTGAATTAGATTCTAGGAAGTTAGATTCTAAGGGTGAAATGAATGAATTCCATGGCCTTTCTAAAAACTTATTAACTAATCTTTGATCAAATATAAGAAGCAAACTATGATAATCTAGAAAGCGGGTAAACCTAGAACAACTATTGATTTAGTTATCAATCAAACAAACTATGAGAACTAGTAAGAAAGAAATTTAATGATAACTAAAGTGAAAATCTATTAGAAGAAAACTGTGAGAATATAGAAAGCAGTAAATAGAAAATAGTGATTTAGTTGTTAAGCAAGCAAACTACGATAGCTAGTAAGCAAGTAGTTTAATGACAATCAAATCAAATATGGAAATTAAATCACACTTGTGGAAAGTAAATCACACTTGCAGAAAATAAAGCACACTTGCATGCAAGGAAATAAAAGAAATCAAACTATGGTATAGATGCATGCAAATTGTGGTTGATGGGGATCCATCCATTCCTCAATGAGAACACATGAACAACTGTTACATCTTAAGAATCAAACAACACTCATAACTGATGATTTGGAGAAAATGGTATTACTCATGCTGAATGAACAATAAAAAATATGATGCTAATAAATAATTGACAACTTGTTAGCTTCCTTTGAAGGAAGCTCCTCCTATTTATACATGAATTAGGGATAACTTCTCAATAAATGTAAATCCCTTAAATATATACTAGTTCCATACTTGTCTCAACTTATCCCTAAATACTAGATACAAATCCCATGACACATCAAGATCTCCATTATCTTTCTCCTTGGAATATAGTCCACCTCTTGAGTTGAAATTCGAATTTGTGCTTGGGAGGCCAAGTAAGACCCTTATGGAACCTCCAAATAATCCTACACATGTCACAAAACTCATAACACATATATATGTATATGAAACCATGTTAATTTCCTAGTTTTAATCATAAATCAATTAAAAATACATAAAATAAATAACTTTGGAAAATGATTATTCTTACCCGTATGATCACGAAGATGGTTACTTGATGTAGGGTTTTAGGCTAGATAGTTATGAAATTAGGGCTAAATGGTTATGAAATGATGGAAATATGGATGAATATGTAAGACAAATTTGAGCCTCAACAGTTTCCATATCCATTGCAGTTAAAGCACTGAACCTCAAAGATATATTTCTTCTTGGACTTTCGAAACTTTCCCTTCTTCAGCTTCTTAACTCTAGCTATAAAGGGTTGCCACTATTGATCATTTGATCAAATTTCATCCTTTGCCTTGATCCTAATTTCTTCCAAGATGCATTGAGTCCACAACTCGTCAAAAGGAGTTGAGTCTTTCTTAGAGTATGTTAGTTTCTGAATATGCATTCTTCCATCAATGATAAAAATCACTCATTTCATTATCATTTAAGGTGTCTCACTCTGAAATTTGTATATCATTCTATTAGGTCACGCTAAAAATTGTTTCACTGATGGTATCCCTACTCAATAAAACTTCACTCTCCCTCAGAAAATAACATTTGTTGACTCACCTTCATGTCTTCTTGAGCATAATAACACCTATGAAAAGCTCATTTCACCATGTCTTGTCTAAGTTAAAGTAAACCATGGAAGTTAGGTCATTCAAGGTCCCATTAGGTCATTAGGTTTCATTGTTTGTAATATTCTAGATCTGGAATAGCACAGCAAGCCTGCTGGAATAACGCACTCCTGGGAGATTGATGTACATAAATGAGTTTACAACCCTTGGATCCCTTAGATTAGTAGATTTGGAGTCTATATCCACAAGGGGAGAAAAAACAAATCAAACTAGGTGTGGTAAACAAATCTCCCACAACCTAGTTTAGCTGAAAAACACCCTACAAGAGGGGTTGCAGCTATGCACAAAAAACTGCTTCAGAAATAACGCAGTCTTGGATAGTATGAGTAGGAGGGCATCAAATATGGTTAACTTATGAATCTACCATAGAAAATCATAATTATAATGAAACTCTTTCAATATACAGTAGAATATATGAGGCAATAAAGCAAGAAATCCTCAGAAAAGAAGGTTGCAACACATATATAAATGCAAAAATGGCTCAACAGTGTTATTTTAAGGAGCTGCGGCAGCTAAATATTACAAATCAAATATAGGATAGATCTGTGGACAAAACATCAAATCTATTTTAGATCTGGAAACTAGATAGTCTTATTTACAAGTTCCCCTTGGGGTTTTGACCAAATCATGCATAAACAAGAGTAGATCTGAGTTTCAAGTTGCAAATCTGTAAAATGTTGCAGTAATTTATAAATATAAAATTACATTACAATAGATAAGATCTAAATAGAACATGGAGCAGCAAGCTAATCCATGGATCACCAAAGTGGAAGGCAAAGCCCAGCACCAGAGATCTCTCATCAAAACTATGATCAAAACACCACGAATAATCTCATATCAAAATAACGCAGTTCCTCAATGGAAACAACGTTGTAGCTCAAATTACATAGATGGCCAACTATAAAGTTATAGATTTGAAGTGCAACCAGGAGAGGCACTCTTCCAGGAGGTTAAAAGACACACTCCATGAGAAGAGGCTCCCAAAACAAGCTAGATCTCTGCAAATCTAGAATCCCACTTGCTACAACTTGCAAAAATATACAAACCCTCACTAGATCTGCGCTGCAATTGGAAGTAGAGCTTGGCCTCAAGCCTGATAGTGGATCAAATCAGCAAATAATCCTCCAAGAATCCTCAAAGGAAGAGGTGAAATCCCTGCATAGGAACTCCAAGTGCTAAGCAACACAATCCTCCACTAAACAACAGAGAATAGTATTTGTCTAAATAGACAAGATACTCAGAAATATAATCAATCAACAACCTTCTCTTGTTGCCTTCCATTTCATTTTATAAGTTGAGAGCCTTTGCAAACCCTAAACCACCTTGATGAGTTAGCTCCTTTGACATGAGGGGCCTCCTTCTAGAACTGCATTTTCCCTTCATGAGATACATTGAACCTAGACAACGCTGTAGATTTGGTCAAGGTTGACCCAGTCCCACAGCTCAAACCCCTTTCAAACCTACAAGTGATTTATTTACATGGCCCAGATTTATCTGTGTTCACATGGGCATTGATTTATTCAAACTTTTTAGGAGTTTTATATGTCCTCCTTTATTCATTTATACATGCAACATAAAGTAAAACAAAAATGAATATTCCTCTTAGCTTAGGCTAAGTAGGAATATTGCATTGTTCAAGGTCCAAAAATGCACCATTTCATTTGCATAAGGTGAGAAAAGTATGAGAGTGATCCCAATAATGTCTCTTTACCATGTAAATATGACCTCCAAGATAGTTTCCAAAGTTTTAATTTGATTTCAAGTGTGAGTTTCATTCCAAGATGTAATTTTTATTTATTCATGTAATTTTATGTCAATTCAAATGTAATAAATATTTAGTCTGCCAAAGGCTACCAACTCAGAATTCCACATGCCAACACATAAAATGTCAAAGTGAAAGAGTTTTTAGTTCATCAATTGATCAAATGTCAAAGGGAGTTTTATTTTCCCAAAGGTGCCCAAGTCATCATTGTTCACAAGCACTAAACCCTAATTTCCGCTCCCATTGAGCTAGGTTTTGCTATGGAAACGAGACATTTGAGCAGAGGAGCCATAATTTAGGTCATATTAGTAATTATGAGGTGATTCCAACTCATAATATCATGTATCCATCATTTTTTAATAAATCATTCCAAGGGTCAAGTCATTTGCCACTTATAGGGCCAATTTTTCTTCTAACTGTGTTTCTGACCAAAAAAAGATGAATTTGACAAGAGTGAGAGAGTTTTTTGTCCATCATAGGTCAAGGAATAAAAATATCCTTAATGTTTTACACAAGTGTCATGGTTTTGGAGAAATTTCAAAAATACAGGTGCCACAGGAGAGTTGCTACACTTCTAGAGAGACCTTGGGAAAATCATGTTTCCTCCAATCCGGAATGTCTAAATGACTTTCTTGATGAGTAAAATGATAACTAGACCACTATATCTTTCCAGGGAGCTATCCGGGCTCAATTTGGAGTTGAGTAAGGCCTCCAAAATTTTTCTGCAACAACACTTTGCATTTCTGCACCCTCATTCTTCACTTTTTGACCATTCTTGGGAAAATCAACTTTTGACAAGGAAAATAAACTCCAATCATACAAAAAAAGGTCTATTTGAAAATTATATAGAATAATATTTCTAATGAATTATCTTGAGCTCAATTTTTAGTTTATGAAGGCCTCCAAACGTTGCCTGCAACATCAATCAGCATTTATACACCCTCATTCGGTACTTTTTGACCAGTTGTGGGAAAATCAACTTTTTACATGGAAAATCAACTCCAATAATAAACCAAAATTTATATTGGGAAATCATACATAATACACTTTCCAATGATCTATCATGAGCTCAATTTGGAGTTGAGGAAGGCCTCCAAAATTTTCCTGCAAAAGCACTTTTCAATTCTTCACCCTGGTCGTTGTGTGTTTACTAGTCTTGGGAGAAGTGGTTTTTGACAGAGTAAATGAGTACCATTTTGAAAATTAAGGTAATTCTGGAAATCAGATGCAAAGGGATTTCAAACAAGCCATCATGGAGCATATTTGGATACTGGGAAGGCACTCAAATTTAGCCTTGAACAGAGGTCATGTTTTTTGCCTGGACACTGCACGTTTTACAAGGAAATTGTGTATTTGCAGTCTTCAGAAATTTTCTGAGTTTCACTCAAGTTTTGAATTTTACCTTGGGAAATTTTGAATTTACCTATGTAAATGATGAATATGAATTTAATTATCATGTTATTACAATTTACTATGGTAAATACATTAGGTAAATCAAGCATATGAGGTGTAATGAATCAGTTTGCAAAAAGTTAGGGTTGAGTCACTTTGACCACCCTACACTCTAGGATTCAATTCAGACTTTGGTGGATAAACTCCTCCTCTTATGGATTCGACCCCTAAGGTTGGGAGAGTTTGTTTGAGGCTGATATCATGTAATTTTTAACTCATTTTCAGAGGTTGGAATCAGTTTGATTTTGCTTAGTTGATTAAGGAGACTTTGTATTAAGTTTTGGCCATTAATACAAGAGGAGTTGCAACTACATTTATGGGATACCTGTGGTATTGAATGTATTTCATTGTTTCTTCTTTATTGACCTATGTGTGAATGTATTTTTCATTTCCTTTTCATGTTTATGATTATGATCTTTTACAAGTGTGAAATTCAGAATACATGCTAGTCATGCTCTATTTTGGGTAACTGATCATATTTTGTTTCATATCTTCTGTCTGAGAAAAATACATCTCTTATGCTTCCATCAACCTCCTTAAATTTTCTAAACCATACCATAACCATTATCTTCAAGTGATTGACATTATATCTACCTTGCCCCATTTATCCCTGCAACCCTAAACCATTTCCCTAGCCTAGACTTTCCTTGACATAATTCCATTATCTGCTGATTTCCCCAACCAAAACCAAATAAAAAAAACCCCTTGCACTCATTATCTAGCCTAAAACCATAATTTCTCCAGCCCTCCTGGCTATGACCCTTTTGCAGAGAGCCCTCTCTGGCTTTATAGGGCTAGCTATCAAGTCAAAAGCTTGGTATGTGGTTACCTCCGTTGGGATTCCTTCCTCAACCTTGGGAATCTGGTGGAGTGATAACATACTGGTGCCGTTGTCGGGGAACGAAAGGAAAAATCTTCCTTGGGAAAGAATGACAAATATAAGATCTAATTGTTGATGGTGAACAACATTTGGACACATATGAAGGCTGAACCATTCACCTGGTGACTCCAACTTGGTGTAAAGACCTCACTGGAGGATCGAACTCGCCAATAGGAAAATGGAATAATCTCACACAGAGGTCAAGTATTCAAAGTGGAATTTATTCAAGATGTAATATGCTTTCTTGTAAATTACTTCTTTTCTTTTCCTAAAACTATCCTGAAAGTTTTCCAGAGTTTGTTTTATGAAAAATATGATCAAAGTTTTAAATCCGCCTATTTGAAGAGTGTAAATATTGAGTTTCCATTTGATTTTGATCAAGATCAAGACCTCTTACCTGAAAATTGTGCATATCCTTTTCAAGTTGATGAACCTCAAGAGATCAAGACTGATTCTATAGCTTCTATATATACTCCTACACCTTGTAAAATTCAATATAGATATAAACCACCCATATTACCTCCTATACTCCATGCTTTCCCTGAAAATTATTACAAATATCTTCCCAGGTTTCCTGGAGAATATGGCAACATCACTGTTGAGAAACACATTCAGGGTTTTGAAAATTTTCTCGACCTTTTTGAGGTTGATGAAGATGATGTTATTATAAGGATATTTGCTCTATATTTGCAAGGCGAAGCCAAGGAATGGTTCAAAAAATTTCGGTTGCAAGTATTTTTTATTTCCATCAGTTTGTGAAATTGTTTCTTGATAAATGGGTGATTAAGAGGAATCCTTTTCTGGTTTTAGAATAATATGATAATTTTAAAAGGCAACCAGGAGAAACAGTGCAAAAATTTTCAGCTAGATTCAATCAAGTATACAATTCGATCCCTGTTGATATAAAATCGCCTCTTGGTTCAGCCCTCTTACACTACCTGGATGCCTTTGATCCGGAAATGGAATTTTGATTGAGAGAAAGTGATATTACAAAAAATTTAAAAATGTAAGACAGTGCAATATTCATATAAATTAATTTGTTGATCAAAAGGTTAAATTTGAAAGCAGAAGAAAGGGAAAACATAGAGAAAAAATGCTTGACATCTTCAGAAGTGAAGCTTGAAATTTTAGTTAGTACAGTAGAGAAAATGATGTAAAAGATCACCATGAGAAATTACATTGTTGTTCAAGAGGACCATGTCACACTGATTGAAGAAAAACAAGTTGCTGATCTGAAACATTTTCCTTCCTATCCTAGTTATCATAGATTTGATAATGATTTTATGTATGTATTAATAGACAATAAATAAATCAATTTTATAGATCAGCTTGCAGAGGAGAGATCTGTAGATCCGATATGCATGCTTGATGACATTCTTCCTTTTGATGATTTACCTAAGTATGATCAGTATGACGAAAATTATGTTCTCCAAACAAAATATAATCTTGCAGTCCAATCAATATCTGGTTTGTGGGAGCAAGAAGTTCAATTTTAACAGCTGAAACACAATCATCAACCGATGCATATCAGTTATGGCATTGAGGAGGAAAGTGCATAAAATTTGGAAGTAAGTGAAGGATCTTTGCCTCTTTATTTTGTTTCATTTAAGTTCATCACAGATAACTTTCATGCAATCAGAAATCAACAGTCATTAATATTTGATCTTGAAAATCAAGAGGATAATGAAATTCTCGATCATAGCTCCTTACCCTTGTGTTTCTCCTCATTTGTAAAAATAAGAGAAAACTATGAGCAGGCAGATAAGCGAATGGTCAACACTATACATGATAAAAATTATCCTGAATTGGTTGAGGAAATCATTGGCGACATAGAACCCTCCTTAGATCTAGATTTATAGCCCTCGAATGCCATTGAATGTCAGGTTGCAGATGAAGGCTTGGAAATTGAAACATGTGATCAAACGATGCAAGATGATTATGTACCATTATGTTTTGAAGCATTTCAATTTTTAAAGGAAACTTTTCGTAACGTCTCTAAAGAAAAGGATGAGAAGCCTGTAGAAATTTATGCAGTCTCATTAGAACCAATGGAAAACAGGTTGCAACAGTCTTTTTAAGTCTTTCATGACCCAATAGCTGATGTGTTGGATGATATTTGCAGTAAAAGTCCTTCTCCATTAGCTAACTGTGAGCCTAAAAAGAGTGTTGATATAAACTTGATCCAACAACCGACTTCATTGTCTTGTTTATTAGGAATATCATTACAAAGATCATCTGAACATTTGCAACCATATTAGGAAAGTAAGGGTAAATATGAAAGTTCATATTCAAGGTACAAAGACTACCTAGAATAGAGCAGTAATGTATTAGATGGGCTAGAAATTAATATGTATTCCTATGAAGATCCTTATGTAGCATTCTTGAGGTCAGTCGGTGGGATTATGCTTTTCAATTTCATTAAGATTCAATCTTATTTCAAGTTTTCATGGGAGTTTCCTTTCAGTAGTTCTCTTTTCTTGCTCATAAGCAAGCACTTGCAGAGAATTCAACTAGCAGCCAAAATTCTTACATGGTTGCATCGATTGTTCCATTTCACTTGATTAGGTGATGAACGGATCAGTTAGATTAGGTTTTGTTGAATAAGCTCAATTATGAGTATCTTTTTCATTTTTTCAGTTGTGTTTTAGTCCGAGTCAGTTCAGTTTATTGAGTCAAGTTTTCAGTATTCAGTTAGTTTGAGTTTTTGACCATATTGGCCCAATGGAAGAGGCACTGATATGCAAAATTCAGATATTTGTGGTTCTTGACACCTCTTTTAGAGCTACCATCCCCAACAAGGCCAATGTCAGTGTCAGAATATGTATTATGCCATCAGTGATCAAAATCACTCATTTCATTATCATTTTACGTGTCTCACTCTGAAATTTGTATATCATTCCTTTAGGTCATGATAAAAAATGTTTCACTGATGATATCCATACCCAATAAACATCACTCTCCCTCATAAAATCACATTTTATGACTCACCTTCATGTCTTCTTGAGTATAATAACACCTATGAAAAGCTCATTTCACCATGTCTTGTCTCAGTTAAAGTCAACCATGGAAGTCAGGTCATTCAAGGTCCCATTAGGTCATTAGGTTTCATTGTTCAAGGTCCAAAAATGCACCATTTCATTTGCATAAGGTCAAAAAAGTATGAGAGTGATCACAATAATGTCTCTTTACCATGTAAATATGACCTCCAAGACTATTTCCAAAGATGTAATTTGATTTCAAGTGTGATTTTCATTCCAAGATGTAATTATTATTTATTCATGTAATAAGTATTCAGTCTCCCAAATGCTTCCAACTCAGAGTTCCACATGCCAACACATAAAATGTCAAAGTGAAAGAGTTTTTAGTTCATCAATTGATCAAATGTCAAAGGGAGTTGTCTTTTCCCAAAGGTGCCCAAGTCATCATTTTTCACAAGAACTAAACCCTAATTTCCTCTCCCATTGAGCTAGGGTTTGCTATGGAAACGAGACATTTGAGCAGAGGAGCCATAAGGTAGGTTATATCAGTAAGTATGAGGTCATTCCAACTCATAAGATCATGTCTCCATCATTTTTTAAGAAATCATTCCAAGGGTCAAGTCATTTGTCACTTATAGGGCCAATTTTTCTTCTATGACAAGAGTGAGAGAGGTTTTTGTCCATAATAGGTCAAGGATTAAAAACATCCTTCATTTTTTACACATGTGTCATGGTTTTGGAGAAATGTTAAAAATACAGGTGCTACAAGAGAGTTGCTACACTTCTAGAGAGACCTTGGGAAAATCATGTTTTCTCCAATCTGGAATGTCCAAATGACTTTCTTGATGAGTAAAATGATAACTAGACCACAAGATATTTCCAGTGAGCTATCATTGTCTCAATTTGGAGTTTAGGAAGGCCTCTAAAAGTTGCCTACAATAGCACTCTGCATTTTTGCACCGTTATTCTTCACGTTTTGACCATTCTTGGGAAAATCAACTTTTGACAAGGCAAATAAACTCCAATCATAAAAAAAGGTCTATTTGGAAAGTATACAGAATAATATTTCGAATGAGCTATCTTGAGCTCAATTTTTAGTTGAGGAAGGCCTCCAAACATTGCCTGCAACATCAATCTACATTTATGCACCCTCATTCAGCACTTTTTGACCAGTTTTGGGAAAATCAACGTTTTACAAGGAAAATAAACTCCAATCATAAAAAAAATGTATATTTGGAAATTAGACAGACTAATATTTCCAATGAGATATCATGAGCTCAATTTGGATTTGAGGAAGACCTCCAAAAGTTGCCTGCAACAACACTCTTCATTTCTGCACCCTGATCGCAGCTCGTTTACTAGTCTTTGGAGAAGTGGTTTTTGATAGGGTAAATGAGCACCATTTAAAAATCTGGAGGTAGTTATCGAAAGAAGACTCAAAGGGATTTCCAATGAGCCATCATGGAGCAGATTTGGATACCAGGAAGGCACTCAAATTCAGCCTTTAACAGAGGTCATTTTTTATACCTGGATGCTGCACGTTTTACAAGGAAATTGTGTATTTGCAATCTTCAAAAAAATTTTGAGTTTCACTGAAGTTTTGACTTTTAACTTGGGAAATGTTGAATTTACCTATGTAAATTATGAATATGAATGTAATTACCATGTTATTACAATTTACTAGGGTAAATACATTAGGTAAATCAATCATATGAGGTGTAATTAATTAGTTTGTAAAAAGTTAGGGTTGAGTCACTTTGACCACCCTACACTCTAGGATTCAGTTCAGACTTTGGTGGATCAATTCCTCCTCTTAGGGATTCAACCGTTGAGGTTGGTAGAGGTTGTTTGAGGCCTATATCATGTAATTTTTTATTCATTTTCAGAGGTGGGAATGGTTGGAGGTTGGAATCAGTTTGATTTTGCTTAGTTGATCAAGGAGACTTTGTATTCAGTTTTGGCCATTAATACAAGAGGAGTTGCAACTACATTTATGGGATACCTGTGGTATTGAATGTCTTTCATTGTTTCTTATTTAGTGACATATGTTTGAATTTATTTTTCATTTCCTTTTCATGTCTATGATTTTGATCTTTTACAAGTGTGAAATTCAGAATACATGCTAGCCATGCTCTGTTTTGGGTAGCTGATCATATTTTGTTTCATATCTTCTGTTTGAGAGAAATACATCTCTTATGCTTTCCTCAGACTCCTTATATTTTATAAACCATCCCATAACCATTATGTTCAAGTTATTGACATTATACCTACCTTGCCCCATTTTTCCCTGTAACCCTAAATATATTGCCCTGACCTAGCCTTTATGTTGGAACAGGGTCTCCTACAAGACGTGCGAAACTGGTCCATTTTGTATATTTTTTATTATATTTAGTCTAACGCAGGGGTTTTGGGGTGGGTGAAAGCCCCTAATGCATTTCAAATGGGTCAAGGGTAGACCAAGAGTCCGCAAACCACGGTTTGTGGACCATTGGATGCGTAGGCTAAAATAGTATAAGTAGTTGAACATTTTTGAGTTGTAAGACAGACTTGGATTAAGATTGATGCGAATTGTGAATTAGTAGATCTGTTTGGTTTTTTGGGGAAAGGACTCCTGCTGGCTGTGTGCGCAGAGATCCTCAGTCCTGCTGTGTGCGTAGGTTGGGTTTTTTAGGTATTGTAAAAGGAACTAAAGGATTACTGAATACAGAAGGCTGTTGAAATATCTAAATCTATTGGATCTGTGATACCTGCTTATGTATGATCTATGTCATTGATTTAAGCTACGCAAATACTGGTGTTACGTGTTTATACTGCGATCTGGGTCTATTATGGTATGCATAATTCTATATTGAGCTCCGCAAGTAACTGTGCCGTGTGTTTATGTTGCATTGACTGTTGATCTGAATCTATTTATTAGACTTGATGCAATAATAGCTGCGATAGTTGCCTTATTTTCCTATATCTGTGATTTGTTGCAATTATACATGATATTGCACACATGTATGCGGAGGAGCTGATAGATCTGGGTTCTATAATATGTGATCTGATAATTTTCAAGTCGAACACAGCTCTGCCTGACTAACCTGACCTCTCCCAGGGTGTGGAAACTTGGTTCTAACACCCTCCCATACTACTTCGGGTGAGACTTTGGCTTGCGCAAGCAGGCCACTGCCGAAAGGGCCAGTAGTATAGGGGTTTGTTGGCAAACCTTAACCTCCAAACCTAGGTCAGGACCCCTTGAGACAAAAAATGGCTCCGTTGCCGGGACCGAGAGAATTTTGAGAGAGGGATCGGGTAATGCCAAGGATGTACTGGAAACTTGAAAGAAAAGAAATTGATGAATGGTTCGAACAACAAGTTCAAGAATTCACAGTAAAATAAAACTGCAGTAAGAGGTTGACCACCGAAGATTGGAAAAATAGGTATATTTTCACATATATCTACAAGATCTTCTTCGTAACTATTACGATCGAGCTCCAGGAGTGGCTCGCAAGGTTGGTCAAATTTTAGAAGTGTCGGAAGGACGAGCGGGTCACACAGTGGACCCCAGAATTGATCCAGCAGTTAGAGAAGGTTGATAATACCATCACTCGCACTGTAGATCACTGGGTGGACAGCGTGCTAGGAGGATTCATGACGGAATTTGCAATCGATCAATTCGTCTCCTACTCCGAAGTAGAGCGGAGATTCTTTAAAGGATATAGGGGTAAGTTTCTGAAGAATTTACCATTTCTGATTAATATATTACTGTGCAAAAAAAGTATTTTGTGTAGCCACACCGAATGAATGACCGCTGATCTGGACGGAAGTATAACGCGAAACAACAAGTACTATCGGACCAACCTAAAAGGAGGTAGATCTGTCTACAGCCCAGTAAGAGAAGCAACTACGCAGATTTCTCCAACCACACCACTTTCAAACCAACATAGGGGTAATAATTCACCTACACCTCCACCACCAGAAGAGGACATGGTTGTGCACATGAAATTTCCTACCTTTAAGGGCGTGGGAGATGAGGACATGGAGTAGTTCTGCTTTGTCGCAGAATCGATATGGACTACGCAGAACGTAGCTACTGACGCGGTGAAGAGGGCATAGCTGTCCCTTTCCTTCAAAGGAAGAGCTTTGGATTAGTACATGGGATACATCGGACATCATGTAAACTCAACCATCGAAGAGGTCAAGAACGCCTTAAAACAACAGTTCAAGAAGCCTAAGTCCTATTCTCAAATACTGGTCAATCTAAAGGATTTCAAGCAAGGGCCTTCTGAATATATATGGGAGGTTGATCAATGGCTGAAGAAGGTGCTCAAGGAAGGAGGATTTTAGTATGATGACAGACAGCACACAGAGTGGTTCATTGATATATTGTTGCCTCACCTGCGCGTACCTATGGGTCACCAAAATTTTTAATCACCGGAAAAAGCCCTGGAGGTCTATATGAAGTTAGAAGTTGCGCCTAGAGACGATGCCTAGCTAGGCGTCCAGCAGATCCAAGGAAAACTGGAGGCAATGCACATGGAGATCCAGAACCTGCAGAAGGAGCGACGCGTAGAGGCTAGCCTGAAAATATGGTGCATACGTTGCAGGACGAATGGCCACAACAAGGAAAACTACCTGCTGTTAACAGACTACATGCAGGCCAGGGGACCTAGTTCACTGTGCCCTAGGGAAGTGGCAGGCCCAAGTGGGTCGACACTATGGTGCGATGATTTCCGCGTTGCAGGGATGCATGACACAAACCACTGTCCCCGCCTTGCTGCGTACATCCCATAAGTAAAAAAACAATGGTGCAGGTTCTGCAGGTTGGTAGGACATGATGAACAGAACTGTCGAACATATGATTTGATGATAAATCGGGGGAATATCTATAGGGTGCAGTCGAACCCATCCTCACCCAGATCGCTCTTGAGCATAGGGGACTCCCTAGCAAGGGGCAGGGGAGGTGTAGGTGCAGGTCGGGGATGAGGGAAACTCATTTGTTATAACTGTGGAGAGGTAGGGCACTTTTCCAGGGACTGTCCAAACCCCACAAGACAGACCTGCTGGTATTGCAGGCACCTAGACCATGCGATTGAAGACTATCCAGTCTTGATAGCGAAGATGCAGGAAAATCGGCCGATACCTACGCAGAATGTGCAGAGGGTTAAGGTTGAACTACGAGACAAAGATCCAAGTGTAAATTTCATAACACGCAGTGGGATGGCCACCAGGGTGCCTGGGGAGAAAACTACAAGCGAGCCTCTAATCCAACCAGTAGTTATTAAACAGGAAGGGTTGGATCTAAAGAAGGAGAAAGAAACATTTATCACAGCTCACACGGACTTTGCCGAGGCAGAGGCATCTACTTCGCAGCTTCCTGAGGACCTCAAGGTACACTAAAAAATTTGGCGGAAATTCCGACGGCCAAATCGTCGATTTTGATCATCAAAATCATCACAAAAGTTGTAGTCCTCGGATAGAGCTTTCTAATGATGTATCATGTGCGTCAAACGGAGATAGTATGCCAAATTTACGTCCCTGGGAAGTTGAAACACCAATTTACCCAAACGGGGCCCATAGTTTTGGCGCTTCATCTCCTAGGGTTAGGTTTTTGGGATGTTGAGGGTTCTCCATTGTTTCTCAATAATAAATAGGCCCTCGAGCCTCATTGTAACTGAGTTCAGAGGCCTGTAGCCACCACATCTCTTCTCAGAGATAGCTACCAGCGCCCTAGCTAGTTTTATTTCCATTCTGTCTGTAAGCAAATTTCAGTTCTTTGGTATTAATGAAATGAAGTGTTATTTCCACTGCATCTATGTATTTATGGTTATGTGTTTATTCTGTTGCGTTACTGCATAAATCCGGATCATTGAGGAAACATCCACTCAAGGAAGGCAATGCAAGCCTCAACAATACATGTACAAGGAAATGAAAGAACACTGCTTCATATGTGAAACCCTTGGCTATGACAACAACACAGTCTATTATGGAGTACTGCTAAAAAATGATGTAAATACATGGATATGACAAGATATATCTCAAATACAATAGGGGAGCAAAGCTCTAACCCTTGGAAACAATAATACATTGATCCCGAGAAGGATTGGCTAAAATATACAAAATGGAAAAAATGTCGGAGTTGTTGGGCAGCAGCTGTAACTCTGAAAACTGGAAATGAATAGAGAATGCTAAATATGATAACAATATGAAGTATACCTCCTCCAATGTATCTCCTAAGTGGAATTCTTATCCTTACACTTGAGATCTCACCCTCCAATCAACACTGCAAAACCCCACAACAAGTGCTCTATGAAAATAATGCAGTTACTGAAGCAATCTGCACTGTAGGGGAAAAGGAATGAGTTGGACCAATGCCAATATCTGCAATAAGCTCAACTTTCTTCCAAACTTATCCTCCAAAGGAAATAAATTCTCTCCCTCTAAAAAATAAGAGATGGAAAAGGTGTTGTGACTCCTCACTGCAACACCCTGCAACACATAATTATCCTGCTTCAAGAATAACATTGTCCTAGAGGAGGAAGCTTGGCCTCAAGCCTAGATGTGATGAAAATATGTACAACTCCTTCAAGATGCTTCTCAAGAAAGGATAAGGATTCCTAAATAGGAGATCCTTGTGCTAATCAGCACAGCAACTCAGCTAAACAGCTGGAGACTACAAATAGTCTAAGCAGACAAGAAATCAATAATCATATGCATCTGTAACAATGGCTGCCTTGCCCCCGTTTTATACAATGAAGGCTCCCTCTCCATGGGTACCATTCTTTAGGTTTTCCTCCATAAAGGAAACTTCCCTCCTTCTTCTCTGCATTGTCTTCTTAAGCAAGCTACACCTCTATAGGCAGCTTTGTTTGACTTGGTCAAAGTTGACCTAGTCTCCTTGTAAATGTCCTCCTTCACACATGAGGTTGTGAAATCTAGTTCCATTGCTAATCCCTTTCATATTTTGATGGATTTCATCCATGTTATTATTGTGTTGTTTTTGGGCCTCGTTACCCAATTATTCAACTCATAAGTGAAAATAGACAAAATTAATATTCCAAATTATTGAAGGAAAAATTTGAAATATTACATTCCTCCCCTCCCAAATGTTGCTTGTCCTCAAGAAATTGCAAGGATAGAATTGAGAAGTTTCTCCCAAGGCATCGAGACTGAAAAGTGCTGGGAAAACATCTTCCCCAAATGGATCCTCCATCCCCAAGCAATCATCCAAACAAAATGAGTCACCTCCCAACATGGCAACTCCTGAAAATATCCTTTCACCTCAAGCTCTAGAAATGAAGGTGGGCTAAAAATCTGAATATGGTAAGCATAATAGCTCACCCCATGCTATCCTTCTCTCCACTTATGATAAGTGTATAGGGTGTGCTGATCCCGAGATGCAAAAGTATTGCCCTCAAATGGCAAAGTGAAGATCAATCCTCCAAGGAGTTCTCCTCCAACATTGAAGAACAAGCTGGCCCAAAATGTTTCATCCATGATGAATAGGACATAATCATCATAGAACATCCTAAATAAAAATTTTATAAATTTTTTACATGACTGCACATGATACAAACAATGTCTCAAAAGGACACATTGCAGTCTCATCCACTGCATCTCCAGAAAATAGTATGGCAAGTAGTCTACAAGAATCATCACACCTACTAATGAATAGTAAATGGTTGAATGTGTCAACAATACATGACCAAATAATTTCCCATGGCTATACAATGGATGGCTATTAAACTCATGGCTCACCTCAAAAAAAAACAAATAGGTGGATGTGGTGGCCATATCTCCTCCCATGCTCCCATTAGAACATGTAGTGCAGAAAATGTGGAAATTTCCTCCCCTCAAGGACACATCCAACTCATGTGTCAATATCCCAAGCATGCTTCCCATACAAATTAGTTCAATTTCAACAAATGAATTCATGATCAACAACAAAATGAAGAAAATTTTGAAGGTTTCATGTGGTGCACGAAGGTACCAACAGCTTTCCCAGTAGTGACAGCGCAGTTTTCCAAACTGCTGCTTCAGAACACCACATGGCAAGTTGTTTTATGTTACATGGATAATTATGTATGTCATGATATCTACTGATAAATAGCAAATGGATGAGTATATCAACTAATCATACATGAAATAAAACACTTGCCTAAGGCCATATAAAATATGGTTGTCTCCATCATACAAATTGGCCCAATTTTGTCCATGGAGCCCAATGAAAATTTTTCCCTTTTGTGGAGAAATGCACTGAATATGAATGGTAAGAGCATCAAAATGTTGTGTTAGATAATCCATGGATGTAAAAACAATATTCTTACCATATTTTGAGAGCAATATGATGCATATGTATATGAATGATTCCTCCATAGTAGTATGGCACATTCTTAGGAAGAGAATTGAACCATATGTTGCATAAAGATCACCCTCCTTATACTTGGAAATCCAAGGCAATAATATCATAGCAAGTGAGGTCATACCAATGTAATAGATGTCTCCATCGATCTCATCTCCTCTTTTTTCTCCAAGTGCATCAAGTATGAAGTGATCCTGGGGAAACTCCATCAATAACCCTAAGAGCTCAAATGACAGCGTTGTTGGCCTCTGCAAATAATATTTGGCCAACTCATAGCTCCATTCTTTGACATGATCTTTGTAAAATATATTTCCCATAATGTTTCAATACATAATAAATTCCTCCCAAGGTGGAATTACCTCTCTACCATCAAAAGCCAAGGAGATAATGTCATCTCCTCCTCCTGCAACATCATGCAAAGTGTGAGAGAAAATATGCTTTTTCTCTCCCGAGAACAAGCAAAGCAACAAAATATTTTTCTGCCTCCCCATACCTCCATCATACAACTCATGTGATGAAGGCACAATGAATGATATGAGTATCACATCAGCACCATGCCTCCATACTCTTTGCTTCCCAATGATGCAAGTATCCTACCATCTCTCCTCCTTCCTCCTACTCTTAGGAAGATTATATGCCAAGTGATGGCCAAACTCTTTCAATATTAACCAGCACAGCCAAGCCTCCTGTTGCCCGGTATCATAAATTTTCAAGTAGCCTCCCAGCTCCTTTCTCATCAACCACATCCACTCAATCACCTGTGGATGATTTATCCTTCTCTTCATCTTGGTACTCCTCCCATGAGGGCTACCATCTTCCCAAACCAAATCTCTATCTTTTCACTTCATGGGATTTGGAAATGCAACCTTCTCAAGGATCAATGAGACCCTATAAGGACCCAAATAGGTGGCAGCCAAAAACCTCCCATCATGATGTGTATGGCTCAAGGAATTTCCAACACAAGCATGAGAGATTTTATCCATCCTAAGATGTCCTCCATCTTCTATCTGCTCCTTTGAGAAAGGAAGAAAATCTTTGCACTCCATGGTGTATTGAAGTGCACCTCTAATGAGATCTCTCCTTGAGACCTCCCTCTCAACAATAGTCTTCCAAAACCAATGAGGTCTTGGATCTGATAAAAGTAGAAGTTCCTCTTTGAGCTAAGAGGAGCTCATTGAGAAAGTGTCATCTTGAAAGGAGAAAGGGTTTCTCACTCCAAGATGTCTACTATCTTCCTTCAAGTCTTCAAACCCCAACCTCAAGTGAGATGAAAAATCCAACAATGGCTCATGAGAATGATGGTTTTCTTCTTCTTTGAACTTTTCCATGTTGCAAAGCGCAGTGCAACCAAGATGCTCTATAGTAGCAATGGAATTCGACCCTTGGTCATGTAAATGTAAATTTCCACAATTATCAAAAGAATTTGCTGCAACAATAGATAGTGGAAATCTTTTCATACCTTGATGAGATTTTGGAACCTCTTGTAGGGCTACAAGAGTTCCTTCCTCCAAAGTGTTGGATACCCCAACTGTTGATGCATGTAGCTGCTCCTCCATGAGTGTGACAGCATTATCACAAGGCTCCTCAAATGGTGGTGTGAGCTTCTCTTCTTTTGTTCTTTCTCCATCAAAGGTTTTGATCAACCCTTGAGTGAACTCTGCAAAAGTTTTCACCCTTGCATGGGTCAAGTGGCTACACCACCAATCATAGGCTTCACCCTCTAAGTGCAGCGCTGAGATTTCAAGAGCTTCTTTCCCTGCTATAGGATGTAGTAGGAAAAATGCCTCCAACTTTCTCACCCAAGTTCTTGCTGTAGACAACACATCAAAGGTAGACAACATAAATCTATTTCCTTTGATTTCTCTTTTGTTGCAGGGTCTCTTCTCTTCCTTAAACTGGATGAAATGAGGGAAAGCTAGAGTCTCCTTGAAGGCTCTAGGTTGAGATATATACTCAACAAGGTAATAGAATCTGATAATCCAAGTGTCCTTCATGCTTGTCTTCTTCTTGATCAGAATAGGAAGTGCATGGTCATTCTGCTTCTTCTTCTTCAATCTTCTTGACCTCTTTGAAGAGGTTCTCTCTAGATCTAAATATTGATGAGATTAATCTCATATTCTTCATCATTCTAATCTTCTTGGGCTGAGACTCACAGGCTGAGCCAAGAAAGCTGCTTTGATACCACTGTAATATCCCAAATCTGGAACATCTAGCAAGGCATGACTGGAAAACGCATTTTCCAGTAATGGCTGCTACAGGAATTTAAAACAAGACCTGGATCCCTTAGAAAAACATTTCTAAGTGCTAAATTCAAGAGGAGGCTCCAAATAAATCCTTCTAAGTGGGTTAAACAGATCTCCCACACTTAGATGTCCTCAAAAAGTGCCCAATGAAAGGAGTTGCAACAATGTAAGCACAAGATCTGGAATGACAGCGTTATTTTTAGGGGCCAAGTCACATGAAGATGTAGATAGCCATCAAATGTATATTATATCATTAAATAAAGTACAAGTTCTTGAGGAAACATCCACTCAAGGAAGGCAATGCAAGCCTCAATAATACATGTACAAGGAAATGAAAGAACACTGCTTCATATGTGAAACCCTTGGCTATGACAGCATAGTCTATTATGGAGTACTGCTACAAAATGATGTCAATACATGGATATGACAAGATATATCTCAAATAAAATATTGGATCAAAGCTCTAACCCTTGGAAACAATAATACATCAATCCTGAGAAGGATTGGCTAAAATATACAAAATGGAAAAAATGTTTGAGTTACTGGGCAGCAGCTGCAACTCTAAAAACTGGAAATGAATAGAGAAAGCTGAAGATGATAAAAATATGAAGTATACCTCCTCCAATGTATCTCCTAAGTGGAAGGCTGATCCTTACACTTGAGATCTCACCCTCCAATCAACACTGCAAAACCCCACAGCAAGTGCTCTATGAAAATAACACAATTACTGAAGAAAACTGCGTTGTAGGGGAAATGGAATGAATTGGCCCAATTCCAAGATTTGAAATAAGCTCCAATGGCTTCCAAAATGATCCTCCAAAGGAAAGAAATACTCTCCCTTTGAAAAAAAGAAATGGAAGAGGTGTTGTGACTCCTCACTGCAACACCCTGCAAAACAGAATTATCCTGCTTCAGGAATAACGTTGTCCTGGAGGAGAAAGCTTGGCCTCAAGCCTAGATGTGAGGAAAATATATACAACTCCTTCAAGAGGCTTCTCAAGAAAGGATAAGGATTCCTAAACAGGAGATCCTTGTGCCAAGAAGCACAGCAACTCAGCTAAACAGCTGGAGACTGCAAATAGTCTAACCAGACAAGAAATCAATAATCATATGCATCCGTAACAATGGCTGCCTTGCCCTCATTTTATACAATGAAAGCTCCCTCTCCATGGGTCCCACTCTTTAGGGTTTCCTCCATCAAGGAAACTTCCCTCCTTCTCTGCGTTGTCTTCTTAAGCAAGCTACACCTCTTTAGGCAGTGCTATTTGACTTGGTCAAACTTGACCTAGTCCCCTTACAAATGTCCTCTTTCACACATGAGGGTGTGAAATGTAGTTCCATTGCTAATCCCTTTCATATTTTGAGGGATTTAATCCATGTTATTATTTTGTTTGGGCTTCCTCACCCAATTATTCAACTCATAATTGAAAATAGACAAAAATAATATTCCAATTTATTGAAGGAAAAATTTGGAATATTACAGTTGTCGGGCTGGAAACATGACTATCAAAAATGGGCCTTTGTCTAAACAGCTAGTGTTATATCCTCCAACCCAGCCTTCCATTGATCATGTTCTCCCTACATAGTTGGAGGATGAAGAAGTTGAGTTATATAACAATGCCCCTATATGTACCATAGATGATATTCTTAGAGTGGGGCAACTTGATGAAGATGAACTCATTGACCATGCCATTCAAAACCGATCATCCACTAACATTCCTCTCGAAACCTTAGTCAAAGAGTTTGAAATAAAACCTTGGATGGAAGTGAAATCAATTGATTCAACCTCTGAAACCACCAAGGCTATTGATTTCGGCCCATCCAGATCTTTGAAAATCAACCAAAACCTCTCGAATGAAGAAGAGAACTAGCTATGCCAACTTTTGAAAGAAAATATTGAAGAATTTGCTTTGGATTACAAGGACATGAAAGGGGTGCATACTTCAGTATGCAGACATCACATTTACATCAAATAATGATGCAAGACTGTGAGACAACCCCAAATAAGGATGAAATCGGCTCTAAAGTACATAGTCAAAGAAGAGCTGCAGAAACTACTGAATGTAGGTTTCATATATCCTATATTAGATAGTGAGTGGGTATTCCCTCTTGTCCTAGTCCCAAAGAATAATTGGAAGTGGTGAATTTGTGTTGACTATCGAGAACTTAACAAATCCACCAAGAAATACCATTTCCCCTTGCCCTTTATAGACCAAGTCTTGGATGGCCTTGCAGGGAAGAAGTTCTTCTCCTTCTTATATGGGTTCAGTGGGTACAATCAGATTTAAATCAGCCCTGAAGTTCAAGATAAGACTACTTTCACCTGCCCTTAGGGTAGCTTCGCTTATAGAGTCCTACCCTTTGGGTTGTGAAATGCCCCAACTACCTTCCAAAGATCTTTCCTGATCATATTTTCTGAGTTATTCCATGACTCCGTTGAAATATACATGGATGATTTCACACCATATGGGGATGACTTCTAGGAAGATCTCTCCAATTTGGGTAAAGTACTAAGAAGGTGCATTGAGATGCATCTCTCCTTGAGCCCAGAAAAGTGTGAATTCCTGAAGAAAGCAGGGGTTGTATTAGGACTCTCCATATCCCAAGCAGGAATACAAGTAGACCCAAAAAAAATCACTATCATCAAAAGGGTACCTGCTCCTCAAAAGCAGAAAGATATCAGGGGCTTCTTAGGCTTAGTTGGTTACTATAGAAGGTTCATCAAATATTTTAGCAAGATGGCTTCACCATTATTTGGGTTATTGGCCAAAGATTTTGAGTTTATTTGGTCTGGTCCTTGTCAAGAGGCTTTCGAGCTCATTAAGGGAAAGTTGACTACGGCCCCCATCCTCCGAGGTCGAAATTGGACTATGCCTTTCCACATCCACATTGATGCATCTGACAAAGATGTAGGGGCATCATTAGGATAATTAGAGGACAAAATCCCTTATGCCATTTATTTCATCAGCAAGAACTTGTTCAAGTTTGAGTTGAATTATATTGTTACTAAGAAGGAGATGTTAGCCATTTTCCATGCTTTGACCAAATTCAGGCATTATGCAACTAGATATCAAACCTTTGTTCACACTGACCATGCAGCCATCAAGTACTTAATGAAAAAACTAGATGTTCATGTTATGATAATTAGATGGTTTTTACTTTTTCAGCAATTTGATTTGACTATTGTTGATAAACCTGGAAAGGATAATGTTGTTAGAGATTTTTTGTCGAGGTTAGCTCTCCCTACAAGTGAAGAAGGAATGGTGGATGACTAGCTGCTAGATGAGCATCTCTTTGCTACATCAGCACTCTCACCATGGTTTTCTGATATAGCCAACTACTTGGTTTTTGGGAGACTCCCTCCTAATATTTCATTCAGGGAGAGGAGAAGAATCATCAGAAAAAGCGCCCCTTTCACATGGATTGGGGGGGGATTTTTCAAGCTAGGCCATGTTCAAATCCTAAGGAGATGTGTGAGGGAGGAAGAAGTTTCTGATATCCTCTCTGCATGTCATGATAGCCCATGTGGAGGCCACTTTGCTGGAAAGATAAATTCTTATAAAGTTTTGTAGGCATGATACTATTAGCCTAACCTTCACCAAGATTACGTGACAAAATGGGTTGAAAAAAAAGAAGTGAAGGTATCAACCGAGGAGAAAGTAGCAGAATTTATGAAGGAGAATTTGTTTTACAAGTTTGGATACCCCAGAGAAATAGTCATTGATCGAGGAGCACAATTCACTTCTCACCTCATTGAAAATATTTTGAGGAAGCACAAGATTAAACATATAACTTATACTGCTTATCAGCCTCAGGAAAATGGCCAAGTAGAAGTAACTAATAGAGCTTTAGAGAGCATTCTCAACAAGGTTGTGAGCACTAGCTAAAAATATTGGGCAAGTAAATTGGTAGAAGCTACTTGGGCCTACAACACTACTAGGAAGACTAAAATAGGATTCACTCCTTATGAACTAGTCTATGGTAAGAAAGCTATACTCTCAGTTGAGTTTGAATTCAATACTTTAAGGATGGAAGATGAATTAGATCTAGATCTATCAAATGCCCAAGAAGAGGGATTGCTGCAACTAAATGGATTGGATGAGTTTAGAATGCAATCACTTCTTCACATAGAGGTAGTTCAGTTGCAAATGAAGGTATGGAATGAAAATAACATTAAGAAGAAGGCCTTCCAAGAAGGAGATTGGGCGTTGTTGTATGATTCAAGGTTTAAAAAATTTAAAGGAAAATTGATGAGAAGATGGTTGGGACCGTGCACGGTGGAAAAATGTTTTGATAATGGCGCAATTAAAATTAGGACCATAGATGATGAAGGAATCCCCTTGCTTTTCAATGGTCACAGACTTAAAATTTACAAGAAGCCCTTATCTAGGGCAGAGTTCATAAATTCAATAAGCAGAGAAGTGTATGTAATGGGAAACTCCATAGTTTACAACACCTCCTACAAAAAAAAAGAGAGAGAGAATAAAGGTCCATGGGTGAAAACCTCTTTGAGGCGCTCCAGGAAAGCTTGTGGGTTTAAAACCTCAATGGAGGTAGCCCATTTGCTTTAAAAACAAAAAATCAAACATCTGCATCTCTGTGTTTGTTGTTTTGTAGGTTATTAATGGTTTCTGGAAACATAGCAAAGCATACATCTTCTTGTCTCCCCTTCTATTTTAGCATATGTTGATCATTAGTTAAAATCCGTTATTTTTAAAGTAACCCGTAAGGAGCCATATATCGAATGTTATAACAGGTGGTGAAACATTTAAATGAGGTTTGGAAAGAAAAAATGTTAAGATAAGTCACGTGTCTGAAAAACTAGGCATATGTTCGAAAAGGTTTCAAACACAAAGCAGAAAGGTAAAGGTGCAGTATAAAGGGCGCAAAAAAAAAAACCATAAGGCTTGCCGCTTTCATAATAGGCACGAAAAAAGAATCTCCATATGTGCAATTCTGAAGGGGTCAAGGAGCGGAAGGGGGGAGAGACTCATACCCCCGCAGAATTATGGTGACATGCCATGGGGTGGACCCAAGGTAAGGGTGATGTGGCAGAACGATGTGCGGGCCCTAGAGGTCTGTACGCTCTGTATTTTTCCAGTTCTACGAGAATTGTGTTTCAATAACCATGTTATCTATGTGGCAGAAAGGTAAGGTAAGTCCATAGGTGAGCTGGTACCAAGGCCCATACCAGTATTAAACCCGGCACACGGTGTTCGCCAACTTCCAGTTAACGCCCAATCCCTATGCGCCGCATGCTCCACTGTCAATGTCCTTACGACACTCGCCCCGCTTACGTTACCTCTCCACCTTTTACCTCAGAACTCTCATTCTTAGATAACGGTCCTCCCGTATTTTACTGCAGTAAAATTTACAGGTTTTCCAGCTACGGTATAAACTAAGTGGGAGCTAGTGCCAGTTCTACCCAGTCACTGTCAATACCCCCGCATCGTTTTCCCGAGCAGATTTCCCTTTGCACGGGTATTCTGTCCCTCATATCCCCTCTTCCTTCCTTTTGTTTTTAAAAGTCTCTCATAACAGTCATGGGAAAATGCACCCCCAAGAAAACCGAACCAGAGACACCTCAGGTCCGTGAAACCAGAAACCCTCCCGGGTTCGAGCCCTTCATTGACTTGCAAGCCGAAATCTGTGATCCCCAATACCCTTTTCCCATCAGCAGCGTAAAACCTGAGCTTTTTAGACGACATGTCGAGAATAGGGATCGATATCGGGTGGTTGTATCAGGTTTATATCACCAGATTACCCCCCAATTTTACCTGGTGGTTGAGTTTATTTCCTGGCTCAGAGATGCATACGATGAGCGTCGAGGCACGTTTGCCTCGGCTCAGGGGAATAAGATTTTTTATCTTTCTCCCGAAATCATCAGGCAAGCCCTCTTCTTTCCCACCAACACCAGCTATACCAGTTTCAGTGAAATGACTTTAACCTCCCAGTTCACTAAATTTCCATGGGAGCAGCAAATATACTTCATTTCCTCTATAACCAACAACCAGGCTACGTCTCTTCCTTCTGTAGAGCCTTTTCCGTTGAGTCTGTTCAAAGAAGAAGTGCAGCCCATCCTTGCCCTCATCGCAGGTCTTTTAGGTGTAGGCGTTTTGGGGGAATTTTCCACGGCATGTGTTTATTTCTTGCGGTTAATATCTCAAACGAGGGTAGTTTTGGATATCCCTGGCTTCTTGGCTGCTAACATTCAGACCCAGTTCCAAGAGCTTTCGGAAACCGGTCGCTTCCGCTTTTGTTCGATGGTCTTCTACCTCTTCTTATATCAGCATGCTGATAAGTTCGAGGGTTTGGGTTTAGATAGGGTATACGAGCTAAATTCTCAACCCCGTCCAGTTTTTGACTGGAACTTTGCAACACGCAAATTACCAAATGGGGTGGGTTATTCTAGGTTTCTAAATGAGTTCATGCCTATTGTCTACACTATCATCCATGACTCACCCTCGCCCAGGGTTTTTCCTGAAATGAAGAGCTAGCTACAAGCTGGTAAAACCCAAAGCACTGGGGATTGGTATCTATTTGACAATTACACTGAGATTCGGGTCTATGGAGCCGAGGCTCCCCCTTACAAGTTGCCTGTGTTTCCTGCTCGACGAGTTTATGCTCTAGAGTATATTCGGCAGACTCTCAAATCTGATCAACTCCACTTTGTCCCCGCTAAGAAGGGTTTCATCCTGAAACTCCCTATCACTATTGGCTCGTTTATTGTAAATTCAAGACATGCCCTTCCTATTGTTGAGAAGCTATTTCAAGGCATGGATTTAAGATAGGGGAAGAATTGGCCCTATGATCCCCGGGGGATTATCTCTAACAGAAGAACGAGGAACAAGTCTACTCCTTATACACATGAGTCAAGACCGTTTATAGAGTGGAGGGCTAACCTTGAAACTTGGCCTTTGATTTCGTAGATGGAGACAGATTCATATACCATAGGGAAAGGAGGAGAAGCCAATAGAGGCCAAGAAGAAGAAGTGGGACCCTCAGGAACAAGTTTTCCCCTCTGCAAAAAGCAGAAAACAGTCTCAAGCGAGGCAGAGATCATAGGTGAAGAATAGTTTCTTGAGCCATTTATACCATACGGCCAACCTGACGGAAGAAAAGTTGGGCTCAAAGTGCTGAGAGATAGTATTACCTCTTGTGACTAATCTGAGGTCTCACAGGCCATTGGAGATTATGCTTCACCAGTTTTAATTTAAAGGAGCTTGAAAAACAGAACGATCAGGGATAAGTACAAGGCCGAGCTGGAAGGTTACGTGGAAAAATATCATACCAGGGTTTCAGCTTCCATGAATGTGGACACCGAACACCTGGTATTGTCTATGGCTGAGGCCATCTTGGATCCTAATGTAGGTACCACTAGTTACAGGGTGCTTTAGTATGCAATTGACATGGCCAAGGTACTAGCCCTTGACAAATGCAACCTGTTTCAGGTGGTTGGTGACATGTTGAAAGATGAGGTAATGAGGCTCACCATCACGCTGAAGAAGTTGGAGACTAAGCATGCACAGGTGAGGGCAACCCTAAAAAATGAGCAGGAAAATTCCCTTGCTCTGTCGAATCAAATACGCGGCCTCCTCGAGTCGATCAAAGGAAAGGAAACTGGAGACTCCAACCCGCAGTGCTATGTGATTGAACAATTGCAGAAGGAGGTCGCATCACTAAAACACAAGGTTAGCATACTGGCATCCCACCATGTTCAGATGGCTGAATTAGCACAGGCGAAGAAAGAAAAAGTAGACTTGGCTGACACACTGGCGAAGGAGAAGGAGGAAAAAGAAAAAATGGCAGAGACAATGGCCATTCTTCAGGGCAGGCTGAAAGAACTACAGACGACCTAGGACACTCACAATTGTGTGCCAGCTACAGTCTTACTGGAGACTAGTTCGTTGTCTGAGAAGCTGACTACAACAAAGGCTACAAATGCTATACTAGAGAAGCAGGCTTCCACCGCGAGGCTAAGAATAACTGAGTTGGAAACTACCTTGGTTGAAAATACCAGGAAGATAGAGACTATGCAGAAGGAAATTGAGCAAGAAAAGAAGAAAAAAGCAGACCAACTAAAGACCATCACTGATCTCAATAGCCGCCTGAAGGGTAATATCACCCTCAGGGATGCAAGAAGGATAATTTGGTCAGAAATCATCTCAGCGGTGACAGATCAGTGGGGGTTCCTGAAGATCATTGAAGAAACAAAATCATTTGTGCTTTATCTCCGAAGGAAATATCAGGAGGGAGATCTCAACTTTCCCAGCAGAGCCCAGCATGCCAGAGGTTATATTTCTTTCTTGAAAGAGTTGGAATCTGATGAGGTGGAGAAGCATGGCATACCAAGTCGGTTCAGGGAGGTCGTTGAATGCCAGAAGATTATTGACAAAGAGTCTGCCTGCGTTATAGCTTCAGGGGCCCTACAACGTGAGACAACTAATATGGATCGGTTTGATACAGTTTGGGCCGAGATCACTATAGCTGGACTTCCGTCATGCTGGGATCCTACCACTCCCTCTGTGCTACAATCGTTATCAGAGTACAAAGCTTGTCCCCAAGAAGAAATGGACCGGACTGATTTATTGTCAAAAAAAACCGCCAGGTTAAAGGCTGAAATCATTGTTTCATCGCTCCACCAAGAATTCGCTCTCCTTCATCTGATAAAACACAAGATCCCCATCGAGGTAGGTTTCAACGCCCTCACCAAAGCCTATATCAAGGTGGAAGGATTCACATGGATGCCTGAACCTGCAGCAGATAGTCAGCAAAGATGCACCCGGTATGCCAGCCAGATCGCCAGCTCGTCAGCAAATGTTCCACCACCAGTGTCAGCGACTGCCTCAACCCCTTCTCATCAGTGAAATACTCTCAATTCATGATTCAGCCCTAGTGGCCTTTTTAATTTTACTCTAGTAAATTACTTTTAAGTTTCAAGTGGAATTTATATTCCACTCCAGCATTTTACTTTTCTGCCAAGACTGTTGTTTAATATTTTGTTTCAAAATGGCCGAGTGCCTGGTTGCAAATGATGATATGCCTTTGTTCCTCATCAGAAGTTTTGGTTATTTTGATAAGGACCTCTAACTAATTTCGGGAATGTGAGGAAGATATTTTTCCCAAAAATATCTTCCCGCTTATGTTTGGAGGCCTCTATATAAGCAAGATCGGAAGAGAAAAACAGGTTCCAGATTTTCTGAAGAATTTTGCTGTGAAAGAGTTTTTGTATGCTTGTTGTTGAAATCTCAATAGAAATGTGAAGAGCCTGTTGGGTCTCAACGAGAAGGAGTTTTATTTTAAGTGAGGATTCTAGTCTTAATGTTTTATAGTATGTAACTCTGCCTTACGTGATACTATTTAATTGTTCATTTCACTATTTCCACCTTTCTTATATCATGTTCTGGAATGTGAGTGGCTCACTAGTTCTGGTATAAATTTATCGCCATTGATACTTATACTAAACTTGTCTAGCGCTTTAAATATAGCTCAGGCATGATATGCTATTTCACTTTTCACTTCATTCATGCTTCCTCTATATTAAGTACTGTGGGATGTTATTCTTTGAAAACTATTGACATGTATGGATTCTTATTATATTAAGCCCATCTCATTTTAGATATGTTTATGGAATTCCATCACATTAGTAGTAAGTATTCCTTCTGTATTTTCTACGCTGCAAACGTCGTCTGACTTTTAAATCTCTATAAAGCACTTTAGAACCCAGCCCTCCTTACAGGAAGTTGTCTTTGAGTTGTCTGATGCATCTATATTGAGGACTCACTGCTTGCCTCTACAACGTCCTTTCATTGTGTTGAGTCTGTGAATATTTTGGTTCCATCTATATCGCACCTCCTTGTAAAATTTGAAGTAGTAAAGAGCCTTATTCTAATAACGGTATTGGTTTATATTTTATGCTCCTTACTATATAAGATGTCCTAGGCACTGGTCTTTCAAAACTCAAGGTTGTCTCTAGGAATGAAAACATATTTTTGGCGCCGTTGTCGTGGAATCGAAGTTGAGAGAAATTGAATCCCCGGGCCTCGACAAAACCTTATTCACTCTTCAAATAGGTGAGCATGGAGAGTTGAGAGTTGTATATCCCTCACCTTGGCGACTCCACATTCATTTGTCTTATAAGTTTTCTTGCAGTCTTGGCTCCTCGTAAGCCACACCTGAGGTCAGATACGTCTTAGCCAAAGACACCTTCTGTGTCTGACCCAGAAAAGATCCTACATAGAAGGAGTTGGAGGGAAATACAATCATTCCATACTGAGATCCCTGAATTCTCACTAGAATACTTTCTTTCCTCCTCCTCTCAAGTTTCTTAAGTGCAAGGTCTCGACTCCACGGTGGGAGATACCAATTTATTACTTAGATAGTTCACCAAGGGAAGGTGTCCAAATTAAAGACGAAGCTGAGTCAAGGGATACCACATATTACTCCTTCCACCCTACCCCTGAAGTCGAAGAGGTTAAGGAGGTCACTGAAGTATCTGCGATTCACAGCTCGTTGTTCCCATCAAAACCGAAAGTTGTTGTCCATTACATTCCCATCGTTATCCATACTTCACTTCCACCTCATCCTCCTCCTTTTACACATAAAATCCTTGCACTACCTCCACCTCCTCCAATGGCCAATGTCCCTGGCTTCTTCTTGAATAAATATGCTCCCCTGGCATTACCTCAAGTGTTGAATGATATGCCACAGGACTATCTAAAGATCTTACCCCGATTCAATGGGGAAAATGAGGTCGAAGCTCAAAATCATCTTGAGGTTTTCTGCTCTTTTGCAGAAAATTTTAACATGGAACATCTAGATGTAGTCCTAAGACTGTTTGTGCAATATCTTGACGGTGAAGCCAGAAAATGGTTCAAGACACTAGGAGACCGTTCCATCACCACATTGGAAGGAATGGAGGATACTTTTCTCAGAAAATGGGGAGAGAAGAAAGAACATGGACATTGTCTTACTGAGTTTAACACACTCAGGAAAAGACATGTTGAAGGGGTGTTGGAATTTATAAATAGGTTTAACAAGTTGTACCTGAGCCTTCCCGCAGATATGAAGCCTCATCAGACTGCTGCCAAGGTTGTTTTCATGGCAGCTTTTGACTCAGAATTCAGCTTCTCTCTGAGAGAAAGAAAGCTAGCTACCCTGGATGACGCCCAGACAGATGCTCTAAAGCTGGAGGCAAATTTTGCCTCTACTGGTAAATCCAAGGGAAAGCCTGAACAGGATACTAGAAGAAGGGGAAAAGAAGAGGTATCCACCTCGATCAAAGATATAGATTCAGCTAATGACAGGATTGAGGAGATGAACAAGATGATCAAGAATATCTCAAGTAAGTTGGTTAAACTTGAAATGGAGGCCAAGAATTCACCCTCCAAGAATTTCCAAAATGCTCCAAACAGGGGTTATAATCCTCAATATAGGAAGCCCCCCTTGCAAATATTGCAAAGGGAGCGGAAGGAGAAGCAAGACCAGGTACCACATCCTCTGTATCTGGAAGGACAAGTAGATGGTCCTACCGAAGACACCACTTATGAGCAAGAGGAGGCATACCTTGCTTTCTCAAACAATGATGAAGTTGAATGCCCCCTACATGAAAGTGACGAAATAGAGATTCTGTCACATGCTGAAGAAAAATTTAATGAAAGCAGTGAAGATCATGAGATCGATGACTACTGCAAGCAATTCATCGATTTCATGCAAGCTCAGTTCAATAGAAGATATGACCTCAGATATTCTATGAAGAGAACTCGCACTCAGGATCAGGAGGAGGATACACCTCAAGAGGAAGCACCTGCACAGAAAGAGGCAACAGCTCAAAGGACCCCAGACAAAGGTAAGAAACCTCTTAACCAATCTTTACAGTCTGCTGATCAAATTCCTTCCTCTTCACAAATGACTGCACTCCCTAATGTCAGGCCAATCATGAAGGAAATCAAACCTCTCCCCCAGAACAAGGACCCAAAATATAAAGAATCAAAATAAGTGTCAGTAGATAGGCCCTCCTCTGCCTTCAGTCTACAAAAGAAGCTTGAGAAGGTAAAAATCCCAGTTCCCTTGACCGAATTGTTAAAATAGCCTGCATATCAGTCCTAGGTCACATCCTTTATGCTCCCCCCAGAAGTAATACATATTCCAGACAGTCTGAACCTTCAAGAAGAAATGCCTATGGTTGTATTTGGCCCACATGTTGAAGAATTAGATGTTTCCACTCCCCCATTTTATGTGTCTTTAGTAATACATGACCTACTGTTGCATAACTGTATGTTAGATTCAAGAGCCTCTCATAACCTATTTCCCCTCTCGGTCATGGAACAACTAGGACTACAAATCACCCACCCATACAAGGACCTTTATTCATTTGACTCCAAAAGATTTAAATGCCTGGCCCAGATCCCAGCAAAAAGTGTAGTAATGGAAATCATGGTGGCTGACATTCCAGCTCGCTTCGGCATGCTACTGTCAAGATCTTTGGGGACTAAAATTGGTGGATCAATCAAGCTGGACTTGACCTATGCCACTATCCTTGTCTTTGGTGGCTAGGAGAGGAGGCTGTACCGGGAAACCAGATTTTTCAAGACAATTACCAAGGCATATGACTCAGTTAATTCTCCAGTTTATAGCAGGGAGGGATATTTCTCATGTTTGATGCTGGAATAAGATCAAGAGTACGCTCACAAACCATCATTCTACCAAATCAAGACCGAGCAGCCCATAGAGAGTCCTGAATTAGAAATCTGGACACTTCATTTTGATGGAGCAAACTCCAGTTAGTAATGGGGCTGGGGTATTATTGATTTCTCCTGCAGGCCAGTGGGTCCCTTTGTCTTTCAAGCTGGAGTATGAAGCCACAAATAATGTGGCCGAGTATGAAGAACTTCTGTTAGGGCTGCAGACATCCAGGAGCATGAACATACAAAGTCTAAAGGTTTTGGGAGATTCGGAACTGGTGGTCATACAAGTGAAGAACCAGTGCCAAGCCAAACATCCTAGGCCAAGGGCTTATAGGAACGAAGTTTGGTATCTGGTGGATAATTTTTTCTTTGCATTCAATATCCATTTCATGCCCAGGGAGCAGAATAGGATGGCGGATTCCCTTGCAGTGGCTGCCAGTACCTTCTGTCCACCTCAGAACCCTCTCTTGAGATATGAAATTGAGGTACGTTATCGGCCGTCAATCCCAGACAACATCAAACATTGGTAGGTGTTTGAGGATGAAGAGTAGGTGAAAATATTCCTGGAAACAGTTGGGGAATTTTCTAACATGGAAATTGATACTTGTGAGGAAGATGATGCTGAAAACAATTCAGGAGATAAATGGGAGGTGTTGTACCTTAAGAAACAATTCCTTGGCTGTGAAAAGGAATTTGTGCTTAAGACATTCTTATGATTATGTCACAAAGATTTGGATCCTTATTTAATCACCTCTAGAGTTCAATCATTGAATCTTTAAAATCAAATGCTATAAATTTCCCACAATGCTATTATCTGCTGATATAGAATGAAATGTTCAGAATAAGAATTAAATGAAAAAGCCCAAAATGAGATGTTGTTGTACAGAATCTATCATCTCAAACTTTAGAAGAATTATAAGAAAAGAACAGTTAAAATTAAGGAGCGCCTATTAAGGGTTTTAACTCTTATTTACACACGTAAAAAGAGACCTGCTGCTTCAATACTTCATTTTATTCAAGGATTGAAAATACATTATGTAAACTAGGAGACGTATCAATATCAACAAATGCTAGAATTTTGTTTTTCCTTCATTAATCACTTGAAATCTGAGTACAAAGATCACTGTCTGGAGATCCAAAAACTAGAACCATTGCTCCTCTCCTTTTTTCTGCTTTTATGTCAGCCATCTAAAGTAACTTCCTAACTACTATGATCAGTTTTGAAACTGATTCTTGGAAGTTTTGGAATTATTTAAATTTACAAAATATTTGTTTTAATATTATATATATAATATATAATATAAAACTGAAAATAGAACCTTACTCTAACGCAAGAAAAAGGAACAAATGGTACACTTTGGGCCCCATTACACCCATACGTATTAACGACAAAGTCACCCATGGTTTTTGAAAACCAATAACCGCCTGCGGGAGCACTAATGGTGGTTTCTTGGGAACAAGCTAAGCGATGTCGTAATGCATCATAGCCGTAGATTTCATAAATAGTGGTTTAAATCAAACCATTTGCAGGGGCACTATAACTCATAAGATCTGCTTTGTTTGTGATGTCGCAGACCATTGGATCTGAGCCGGATGATCCAAGCCGTTAATCCATCTTCGATGTTATATGTGGATTTCTGCCTTTGCAAACCACCACTATCATCTGCGACAAGATCAAGAACATCTGCATCGATCATGTTCGATCGAAAGTCTTCACTGTCTCTGACTGTTAATCCAGACTCTGTGTGTTGATTTGAAGGTATGGCACTTATAATACTCTTTATCCCTGAAACTCTTATTCCAACATAACCAAGTGAGCAGACTTTCCAGATCTTTCAATGATGAATCTTGAGTCCATCCCATCTGTCTGATGAAAATTTATATCTGAACTTACAACAAGCAGTTTCTTCCCACGATATTTTCCATTCCAAATGGTACCCAACTGATTTTCTAGCTGCTGGAACGGGTTTGTTTGAATATGGTCAATTTTATGAGTTGCAACATGCCCCCTCTCTTCAGGAACTTACTCAAAAAGGCTTACTGCGCAATACCAACTTGTCACCTAGATATAGTGAATCAATGATGTGCCATAGGACTTTATATGGCTGCTTGAAGAACCAGTTGGTTAGAAGTGCTGACAACCCATTGTAAGAATTTCTGAACTATAGCCAGGAATTCCTCTGGCTTCTCTTCATTCCGCTAGACCATAGATTATTGCTCTTCCAACCAGAACTACCTGCGCCCCAATATCCAATGCTTTAAAGAAATCTATACCACGACGGATCCCGCCATCAAATAGTACAAGGAGTCTTCCTCGTACAACTTTAGTAACCTCTTCAAGAGAAACAATTTTTGATGACACAAAATCAAGCTGACGAGCACCATGATTCGAAACAATGATTCCAGCAAATCTAGCTTGTATGGCCAATTCAGCATCTTCAGCTGTTAGTATTCCCTTGATCAAAATTGGCAAACTTGTAAGTGATTGCAACCATTTTATATCCTTCCAACTAAAAGAGCTATCCAAAGTTTGAGATGCATATGATGCAAGTCTTGAATCCTCTTCCGTATCCATATTGATTGAAAGTAGGCCTTCAATATTGTTTAAACTAGGCACAACAAATCTGTTTCTTATGTATGTCTCGCGGCGTCCAAGCTTGGGAGTGTCAGCTGTGAGAACGATAGCTTTGTAGCCTGCACATTCTGCACGCTGTACTAGTACTGCTGATATACTCATGTTCTTATCCACATAAAGTTGGAAGAAATGAACAGCATCACAAGTTGTTGCAACCTCCTCAACAATACTACTAGCGGAAGATGAAAACACCATGATTGTACCAGCTGCTGCTGCTGCCCTTGTTGTAGCCAGTTCTCCTTCAGGATGAGCTAGTTTATGCATAGTCGTTGGAGCAATCATGATTGGTGCAGAGATCTTGAATCCCAATATTGTAGTTGAAAAATCCACATTACTTACGTCTACTAAAACTTGGGGGTGCAACCCCTCTTAAATATAGCTTGTGCAAGTGTGATTGGTCCCTTTAGAACGTGGTCTGCTTCTTGGGAGCAACTGAATGATAAAACATTCACCAGTTGAAAATTTTCAGTAGAAATGGCAACTTCAAGCCCCTGCAATGTAATTAAATCACCCAGTAACAGATTTCTTAGACACAGTGTTTCAAATGCCTTTAAAACATTTTTGTTTATCTTCTTGAACATGTTCCACTTCTTCTTAATTTTCTAATAACTGTTCCTCAGCAACCTTAAATTGCCAATAAACCTCTCCCGACTTTTTGCTGAGTGAAATTGTGCTACAACATTTGGCTCCAATTGGGGACAGTATTTTGGTAACAAAGTGCTCAAAACTTGTAGATCAATAGCCTTTATTGGGCATGGAGTCGAGTCAAACTGAATTTTCTCTCAATCCCAAAATCTCTGAAAATTTCAAACTTTTCTGAAACCTCTCTTCTTCTAGGATCTTTATTCTTGAACTGAAAATGATAAACTAGAAATATTGCAACTGGAAATGCTCAACTTCTGAGCTTATTTATGTACAACTCCTATATATATAAGCATGGTTGAACTTAATCAAGTGAAGTCAACCTTCCAATGGAACCAATCCAGCATCTGCTTGTTAGATTTAATACCTTTGTACTACTGAAATTTAAAGATCAAAACAGGAATGTACCATGAAAATTTTTCATATACAAAACTTTGTACATACCCTTGCATTAAAGCTTGTTGCTAACCAAAGGAATTTGCCATATATTCAGCAACTGGATCATAGAAATCATGAAATAAAGTTTTGGCCACCTTCTTTTTTTGAACATTTTGCTGATGTAGACTTCTTTGAACATGGAAGTTTCCTTCATTGTTTGACTTTTCAATTAGGAACTGTGTGTTAGGAACTTGCCTGCCATTTTCTGTAGGCAGGAATTTAGACTAAAAATAAACATCCAAGGTCTGCTCTCCGTAATGCTGATGTTCTTCGTTTAACCTCAATTGATGACGAAAATATTCCTCTTCTTGGAAACATGTCTGAGAAACTGCATTATTTTCCTCACTACTCACAAAATTATTGCAATGATCTTCCATGCTTTCATAGTGCAGTTCAGTTGTTGCAACTAAGTTTTGACTAGAATCTTCAAAAGGATTAGATTCTTGTTCTTCAACAATACAGGAACTTTTTGACACTTTCTGGAAATCTTTATTTGCCTCTGAACTTACATTCTCTTGTAAGGAAATTCCAATGTTTCCTTCACAAGCCCTCTTATCTTTGACAAAACTTGGACTTTCTACATCGCAGGAAAAATTTCTACAAGCCCACGCATTATCTTCGAATTATTGCGCATGGAGAAACATCAGCTTCAGATTACGAGGCTTTGTCTCCTTGAGATAAAAAGCCAAGGCAATAGAAAGAGCTTTCAAATAATAGACCATAGCTATTGCCTCTGGAGGTCTAATTTCTTTTGGCATGCTGAAATAAATTTTTTGAAACCTCCTATTAAACTCAGAAATTGATTCATTGCTTTGCCTTTGGATAGAATATAATTCCAAAAGGTGCTCTTCATATGACTTAATCTCGCCCCAATATGTAAGAAATACATCTTGAAGATCTTTCCAGGAATTAATTGAACTTGCTTCCAAACACTAGAACCATTGCTGAGCATCCTACTTTAAAGAATGGAAAAAAATCCTTAAAGCTACGTCTTCATAAATAATTTGAAATTTGTCCAGAAAGTACTCAAATTCCAAGATATGTAGTTTAGCTGAAATGTCCTCCTCCTTCTCGAAGAAACTTGGCAAGGACTTGAATCCGTTTGAAGGATATTGATGGAGAATAGCGGGCAGCTTCAGGGGTTTAAATATTTCTCTGTTTTTGAACTAAAAAGAAGTCAATTTCTTATGAGGCAAAATCTTATCATCCAAAGATGATGAATCATCACCTTTATTCCCAGACTGTGACTGATTATCTTTCGGGATTGTAATACAACAATCATCCCTCCTTTCATATTTAGAGGATACACTTGTGTCAAGATTTATAATACAAGAAGAAGAAAAATCATATTTTTCCAATAATGAATTTACATTTTGGGCCTTATAATCTTCTGAGGAAATAAAGCAGGAAACAATCCTTTTAATATAAAAGGGAAAATAGACCACTAAACCGACAGTAAAAAATAGAACCTCCTTCAAAAAATGGAAATTCTAATACATGTTTTTTCCATGATACTTTCTCATCTTCTTGCTAGAAAAATTCTTCATCTAATGAAACCTTCATCAGTGGAGTCGCCAGGTGAATAATAAACAACTAAAATTCAACTCTGAATCTTGTTCACCATCAAGAAGAAAGGATTATGAAACCTTCTGCTGCAAGGTATGTGACCTCGCATTTGGCTTTGTGAAAATGAGAATTTTGTTAAAAGTAAACACAGCCGAGCTCCTCGCTGAAAAATCAAAGGAAATAGAAATAAAACCCAGGGAAATGAACTTCGCTTCTTCGATCTCTGGCCATGGCGCCAATTAATGTTGTGCCTTAAGAAACAATTCCTTGGCTGTGAAAAGGAATCTGTGATTAAGACATTCTTATGATTATGTCACAGAGATTTGAATCCTTATTTAATCACCTTCAGAGTTCAATAATTGAATCTTTAAAATCAAATGCTATAAATGTCCCACAATGCTATTATCTGCTGATATAGAATGAAATGTTCAGAAGAAGAATTAAATGAAAAAGCCCAAAATGATATGTTGTTGTATAGAATCTATCATCTCAAACTTTAGAAGAATTATAAGAAAATAACAGTTAAAATGAAGGAGCACCTATTAAGGGTTTTAACTCTTATTTACGCACGCAAAAGGAGACCTGCTGCTTCGATACTTCATTTTATTCAAGGACTGAAAATACATTATGTAAACTAGGAGACGTATCAATATCAACAAATGCTAGAAGTTTGTTTTTCCTTCATTAATCACTTGAAATCTCAGTACAAAGATCACTGTCTGGAGATCCAAAAACCGGAACCATTGCTCCTCTCCTTTTTTTTGCTTTTATGTCAGCCATCTAAAGTAACTTCCTAACTGCTACGATCAGTTTTGAAACTGATTCTTGGAAGTTTTGGAATTATTTAAATTTACAAAATATATTTTTTAATATTATATATATAATATATAATATAAAACTGAAAATAGAACCTTACTCTAATGCAAGCAAAAGGAAAAAATGGTACACTTTGGGTCCCATTACACCCATATGTATTAACGACAAAGTCACCCATGGTTTTTGAAAACCAATAACCGCCTGCGGGAGCACTGATGGCGGTTTCTTAGGAACAGGCTAAGTGATGCCATAATGCATCATAGCCGTAGATTTCATAAATAGTGGTTTAAATCAAACCATTTGTGGGGGCACTATAACTCATAAGATCCGCTTTGTTTGTGATGCCGCAAACCATTGGATCTGAGCCGGATGATCCAAGCCGTTAATCCATCTTCGATGTTATATGTGGATTTTTGCTTTTTCAAACCACCACTATCGTCTGCGACAAGATCAAGAACAGCTGCATCGATCATGTTCGATCGAAATTATTCACTGTCTCTGACTGTTAATCTAGACTCTGCGTGTTGATTTGAAGGTATGGCACTTATAATACTCTTTATCCCTGAAACTCTTATTCCAACATAACCGGGTGAGCAAACTTTCCAGATCTTTCAACGATGAATCTTGAGTCTATCCCATCTGTCTGATGAAAATTTATATCTGAACTTACAACAAGCAGTTTCTTCCCACGATATTTTCCATTCCAAATGGTACCCAACTGATTTTCTAGCTGCTGGAACGAGTTTGTTTGAATATGGTCAATTTTCTGAGTTGCAACACACTCCCTCTCTTCAAGAACTTACTCAAGAAGGCTTACTGCGCAATACCAACCTCTCACTTAGATATAGTGAATCAATGATGTGCCATAGGACTTTATATGGCTGCTTGAAGAACCGGTTGGTTAGAAGTGTTGACAACCCATTGTAAGAATTTCTGAACTATAGCCAAGAATTCCTCTAGCTTCTCTTCATTCCTCTAGACCATAGATTATTGGTCTTCCAACCAGAACTACCTGCGCCCCAATAGCCAATGCTTTAAAGACATCTATACCACGACGGATCCCGCCATCAAATATTACAGGGAATCTTCCTTGTATAGCTTTAGTAACCTCTTCAAGAGCAACAATTGTTGATGACACAAAATCAAGCTGACGAGCACCATGATTCGAAACAATGATTCCAGCAAATCCAGCTTGTATGGCCAATTCAGCATCTTCAACTGTTAGTATTCCCTTGATCAAAATTGGCAAAATTGTAAGTGATTGCAACCATTTTATATCCTTCCAACTAAAAGAGCTATCCAAAGTTTGAGATGCATATGATGCAAGTCCTGAATCCTCTTCCGTATCCATATTGATTGAAAGTAGGCCTTCAAGATTATTTAAACTAGGCACAACAAATCTGTTTCTTATGTTTGTCTCACAGCGTCCAAGCTTGGGAGTGTCAGCTGTGAGGATGATAGCTTTGTAGCCTGCACGTTCTGCACGTTGTACTAGTATAGCTGATATAATCCTGTTCTTATCCACATAAAGTTGGAAGAAACGAACAGCATCACAAGTTGCTGCAACCTCCTCAACAGTACTAGTAGAGGAAGATGAAAACACCATGAATGTACCAGCTGCTGCTGCTGCCCTTGCTGTAGCCAGTTCTCCTTCAGGATGAGCTATTTTATGCATAGTCATCGGAGCAATCATGATTGGTGCAGAGATCTTGAATCCCAATATTGTAGTTGAAAAATCCACATTACTTACGTCTACTAAAACTTGGGGGTGCAACCCCTCTTAAATCTAGCTTGTGCAAGTGTGATTGGTCCCTTTAGAACATGGTCTGCTTCTTGGGAGCAATTGAATGATAAAACATTCACCAGTTGAAAATTTTCAGTAGAAATGGCAACTTCAAGCCCCTGCAATGTAATTAAATCACCCAGTAACAGATTTCTTAGACACAATGTTTCAAATGCCTTTAAAACATTTTTGTTTATCTTCTTGAACATGTTCCACTTCTTCTTAATTTTCTAGTAATTGTTCCTCAGCAACCTTAAATTGCCAAGAACCTCTCCTGACTTTTTGCTGAGTGAAATTGTGCTACAACAGGAGGAAAAGATGGCTGGCCACAAAGTTCTGCAACTAAAAGGGAATTTCATTCCCCAAGGACTAGTGCCCTTAGAAAGGTTGTTTAACAAGAATGATGTCCCACTGCAGCCAAACAAAGTTGTGGAGGAGAATCAGGTAGAAGATCTTAATCTTGGCACTGAGGCTGACCCCAAAATCGTGAAGTTGTCTAAGAAGGTCCCGGAAGAATATAAAGAGCTCTACCATAAATTATTCTGGTCATTTAAATATGTGTTTGCATGGTCTTATCAGGACCTAAAAACCTTCGATATCACCATCATGCAGCATAAGATTCCTCTAAAGGGAGATGCTAAACCACATAAACATCATCTTAGGCAGATAAATCCCCTGTTGCTTCCTTCTATTGAGAAAGAAATTAAGAAATTGTTTAAGGCTAAAATCATTGTTCCATTGAGAGATTCTGAGTGGGTGGCAAACTTAGTCCCTGTATGAAAGAAGAATGGAGAAATAAGGCTATGTGTTGATTTCAGAAATTTAAACAGGGCGTCCTTGAAGGATAATTATCCACTGCCCAAGATGGATCACATCTTGCAGAAAGTGGTAGGAGCTTCTCGAATGTCGATGATGGATGGATTATTTGGGTACAATCAGGTGGTTGTACTACTAGAAGATCAGAATAAGACTGCCTTTACCACGCCATGGGGAACATTTATGTATGCCAGGATGCCTTTTGGGTTGATTAACGCAGGGGCCACTTTTCAGAGGGCCATGGATATTGCCTTTGTTGGGGAGCAAGATAAGTTTGTGGTGGTATATTATGACGACATTACTGTGTTTTCAAAAGATGATGGAGAGCACATTGAACACTTGCGCAGAACCTTCGAGAAGTGCCGAAGGTATGGCCTCTCCCTCAACCCACAGAAGTCTTTGTTTGCACTAGAAGAGGGCAAGCTTTTGGGACATATTGTAACCAAGGATGGGGTAAATATAGACCCTAGGAGAGTAGAAGTTATAAATGGCATTTCCCTTCCCAGAAATAAAAAGGAGGTACAGGTGTTCCTAGGATGCATTAACTTTCTGAGGAGGTTTATCCCTAACTATGCTAAGATAGTTAGACCTATAACTGACATGCTTAAAAAGAATAATGAGGTAAAGTGGTCACAGGAATCACGAGAGGCCTTTTCCAGGATTAAAAATGCCTTTGCTGAAGCCCCTGTGCTAGCAGGATTAGATTATGCCAAACCTTTTATGATCTTTTCCTTTGCATCACCTCACACAGTGGCAGGAGTTCTATTGCAGAAAAAAGAAGAAGGGTATGAGCAGCCCATCGCCTTTTTCAGTCAGGTGCTCCGTGATGTTGAGCTAAAATATAACATATTAGAAAAGCAGGCATATGCTCTGGTGAAGTCTCTCAAAGCTTTTCGTATGTATGTCTTGCAGTCCCATATCACTGTGTTTATTCCTACAATGGCTATCAAAGATATTCTCATCCAGGGAGACAGCGAAGGAAAAAGAGGGAAATGGATTGCAAAAATACAAGAGTATTGTGTGCTCAACTTAGTGTTCCTAAATTGAGGTCATAAATTATAACCCAGGGTTAGTATACTGCTGAAGTGAGGTGCACTATATGTGCCTAGGTATATGTTTCTCACTACGTTGTGTTTAATGTTTTTATGATGTTTTTGGTTTTGTGGTTTTATGTTAAGAAGGAAAAGAACTAAATGTTAAAAAAAGAACAGTTGTTGGTCACACTAAAAATAGAGCAAAACCTATACTAAAGAACAGAAAATGCAAAATTTGATAATGACTCATAGCAAGGAAATAAATCACAACATGAACTCAATAACTCATAACATGAACTCATCCAATTCATTCATTAGAAATATATTGGAATAGCTTGAGAAAAGGAAAAGTTTAGTGCAAATGAGGTTCTCCTAAGTAAACAATCAGCTTACAATATTACAAAGAATCTCATCCATGGCTAAAAGTTTATTGGAACACAATTGGAAAAGATTATTTATAGCAAAATAATATTTCTACTCTGAATTAACTTGTAATGCTAAGATTAATCCATTCTGCAGCTCAACTTTTCACTACTAAGCCTCATTCGAAAGTTAGAGATTTTCTAGAATAGTTTTTGGGAAAAGGCTTATTTGTGAAATTGCAAAATATTGTAGAACAATCAAGGCCTTAAACTGATATCACTAATTCCTGTCCTATGATGATGTATTAATGGAAAGTCAAAACAAGAGTATTTTGTAAACAATGAAGGCCATGAAGTCTAATTTTGACAGTTAACACAACTTAAAGAACAATGGATAACACTGAACTAGAATGAAATTGATCAAACTTGAAACACAGTGACCACAACTAAACTAGAATGCCATTAACCTAACGTGAAATACAATGAACTGGAACTGAACTAGAATGCCACTAATCTAACTTAAAACAAAGTGAACAGAGTTGAACTAGAGTGCCATTATCAAACTTGAAATATAGTGACAGAATTAAACTAGAGTGACATTTACCTCCGGAGTATTTCAACTAGACTAAAATGCAACTAATTCTATGAAATGTTTCAGCTCTGTCTCATTCGGAGTTAGTGGTTTTTTGGAATAATTTATAGAACATGATTGGCTACAACATGTTATGTAAACGAGCATAAAATCATAAAATTCAACAAAACACAGTAAGCTCTGAAACACCACAGCTATGTCTCATCCGGAGTTAGTGATATTTTGGAAGAGATTAATAAGAACAAGACTAGTTGTAACAACTGATGTCATTGAGCACAAAAAAAACATAAAGTTCAAGGAAATGAAACTAACTCCTAAAATACTACAGTTATATCCCATCCAATGTTAGTGGTATTTTGGAAGATTTTGTAAGGATAAGACTAATTGTGGCATCTGCTGCAAGTAAGTATAAAAACACAAATTTTAGAAAATTGATTAAACTAAGAATGAAACAAGGTTAAGTTACTTATTTAAACCATATGAACAAAGATTCTCAGGTAGCAGGGGCCCTCTACCACTGGATTAGCACGCAAATCTACTCAATATTGACTCAGCTCTTGCAATAAAGTGATGCGTCTTTCATTAAAGGAGAAATTCTTCAAAACAAAGTATTACGTTCTTCTGAGATCTAACAATAAAACATAAATCTAGCTAACTGTTTCTCGGTCTCCCGAGCCATAATTATAACAAAATTACATAATTTTTTTTGAGATAAAACATGAATAATTGTCTTTCCCAACTAAAATCAAACTAGGACTCTGGTGGTGGCCTCGTACTATGATTAAGGACATCTGTACAATCCTTGTCCTATTAGAAGTCTATCTCCTAGTTTTGGTTTCCCACGTGCATAACCACCTGTAGACTCGAGCTCAGACTTCGTGGAGAGCAAGAAATGATGGGGGAGTGATGTGTAATATGACCATATGCGTTTTTCCTTGAGGTGACACCTGGAACCTACGTAAACATGAAGATAGCTGCGGAATAGGTGACTGGCTACAAAATGACTGCGTTCTGTTACCGAGTCTAGTCAAAAATTGCGACAATAACAAAATCATGAAAACATAGCAAGTTAGTCATTATATACATTCTTAAAGTAATCCTAATGAATCCTATTGATCATTTAATCTTGTAAGTGATGAGGGACAAAGAAAATGAAGTGAAATGTGGTGGAAAAGAAGGACATCTTTGGGGCTCAACATACCCCCACTGCAAGGCTTTTGCATGTCCTCATGCAACTATTCCATGTACTCTGAGACCTCTGCTAGGACATCTAAGCCTCTTATTTTGCTTTGCCTGATAGTTAATGGCCTTTTGGGATTCCTTATGACTAACTTGAATATCAAATTTGTAAGTGCCCTGCTTAACTTTTTGTTTTTCCTCTTCAATATTTCACTGGCCTTGTGCAACTTTTTCATTTGTAGAGACAGAGTTGTATTCATATCACCTTTCAGCTTAAACTTCTCCCTTAAAATTTCATTTTCATTCTTGATATTCCTATTGAGTAATTCTAACTCATATTTATCTCTTCTTAGCATATCAATTGCAGATTTTGGTGGACTAGGAGTTCTGTCTCTACATTCTGAAGCTCTCTTGTCTAGTGTCTCAACATAATTGTAAATTTCTTATTGTGTTGGGTCTATTTCAGGAGCTCCTTCATCAAAATCCTCCTCATACTGATACTCAAGTGATCTAGCAGTAGGTGTTTCTTCATCCTCAATGTTTATTATTCCAGTTTGTCTAACCTCTGTTTTCTTTAGTATACCTCTAAGCTTGTGGCTCTGTCTCGATTGGGATGGCCCTTCTCCTCTGTCTTTGGCATATTTTCTTATTATTCTCTCCTTCTTAAGCTGCTTCTTAATTTGAGCCAATTTCTCAGGAATCATCTCTTCACTGTCCTCTTGTATTGATTTACCAATTTTAGTTTCAACATCTTTGGAAATTTCCTTTCTCCTGCTTCTTCTTGTAGGTTTGCCTTCAGGTGGAGATTCCTTGGGTTCTTCAAAGTGATTCCTCACTAGAAACTCATCCCAATTATCTCCCATTTTTCCCAAATGATGTTCAATTAAGATTTTGACTAACCCATGGTGATACAAGGTTGTTTCCAGAAATTGAACCCTCTTTTGAACATTGGAGGCCATTCTCTTTAAGCTATGAAGTAAGAAAAAGGGCAAATTGATTTCTTCTTCTAAGAAATGCATCATTAACCGAATATGATAAACATAGAGGGTACCAAATCTTCCTTCACAAGTTATAAATTTTTGCAAAATGAGCAACATGTTCCTCCATTTATTCTTCAGTGCCGAGCTAGGAATACCTTTCTTAAAAATGGAAACATCCATACCTGGTCTTTTGAGTATTTGCCTCCATGCCTCGTTATGAAATTCCCTATTTTTGAACCACTTTTCTCCTTGCCTGGGTAATTCCGTTTCTTCTGCAATGAAAGCCTTTGTAATGGTGAATTTAACATCTCCTATTTCGACCTCCGCTCCATTGAAGGACCGTGCAAATGTTTTAGTCACCTCTTTGTGAAAACCATTGAATTTTTCCAAAAATTGCAACCACCCAGTCTGTTGTAGCATTTCTCTGATTTGTGGATAGCCTTCCAAGTACTTGGTTCCAACTGGTTCAGTTCTTACTATGAGACCCATAACTTATCTTTTCAACCTACAAATTACTGCTCCTCTGCTCACAGTGAAAATGGTTGCTAAAGAGATGTTTTTACTCCACAGATGTTTCTTCTGTTTTACAGACCGGAATGGCTAAGAACTGGCTACGGAAAGAAATGATATGGAGTAGTTATGAAATGAGTATAATGTGGTGAGGGTGATTCACACGGATTAATGAGTTGAGAGTTATCACAGAAGAAAATACCGCGGAGATATTTTGTGAGAAATTCAAAATCATCATTAAATACTTTGGCCTAGTGACGTGACTAATTAAATCACTTCAATACTTAACCGTTAAGTTTTAAATGATGATTGGATATGGCAAGATGGAAGGGATTTTGTCCAAATTTTTTATGATAGGTTTGATAGGCATGATCAACACGACTAATTAAAATAACCTTTTTGAATCATACATGACTTAACTATGCTAAACTTTCATGATCTGTCACCATAATAATTTCATAACTTTTACCTTTGCCTTTCCTTTGATTTTTTTTTTTTTGGTTTTGATATGCCTTTTCCTCCTTTGAAAATCATTGATCTTCAGTCCTCATAACTCCTTTGATTTTGCTTGTTGTCTTGGATATGCAGGATCAATTTGCTGCTCAATCAAGTGATCACTGGATAGTGCCTTCAGGATCTCTGGCTGCAGAATGTCTGACTGGTTGCAGAATGTCTGACTGATTGCAGAATGTACCTGTAGAAGTCTTAAAACATGGAATGGAAAGGTTTGAAGCATGAATGGAATGTTTGTATGAAATGAGTTAAAAATGGATAATGAAGTATGGTGTAATGGAGTATGAGTGAAGTGAATAATGGAATGAAATGAATCTCAATTATGAAGTGGAGTGAAGTATGGAAAATGACCTGCAACTTATGATTTGTATTATTCAATTGCAGCAAGAAATCAATCTTAAAACTTTGAGATGAAAATGAGGTGGACCATGGAATGAAATGAATTAAGTATGGAATGAAGTGGAGTATGGATGAATGGAATGAAATGAAGTATGGATGAATGGAATGAAATGAATCATAAGTGAAATATGGGTTTACACTTATGATTTTGTAATAGCTGCTTGCAGAAAAAGAACAAATTTGAAAAGCTAAAGTGTCAAAAAGATTCTGATTTTCACTCTATATTTTATGTATAAACATGCTAATCAGTGATTAGTTTTCATGTTTATACTTCTTCTTCTTTTTTCTTTTTTTTTTCTTTTTTTTTTAATGCTTTTGAATTCAGAAAATTCAACTAAGTTGATGAAGAAGAAAAATTCTTCTTCATTAACTTCAAATCAATATTTTCCTGAAATCTCTTGACAAATTCTTCTCTTGAAAGTGGCTTGTGATACAGCTTCAATCTATGACCATTTACAAGAAAAGTGACCTTCTCTTCATCTATTGTCCTGATTTTTATTGCTCCATTGTCAAAAATTCTTATAATTTCATATGGTCCAAGCCAATGTGTTTGGAATTTACCTTGAAAATCCTTGAACTTTGAATCAAACAAGAGAGCCCAGTCACCTTATTTGAACTTCTATTCCTTGATGTACTTGTCATGCCATCTAGTCCTTTGCTATTGGAATATACTTGTTTTCTGAACTGAATCTTGTCTGATCTCATCCAATTCATTAATCTGCTCCAATCTGTGCTTTTTTGCCTCTGTTAGATCAAGTCCTAGCTGAACTGTCATTTTGAAAGTTTGAATCTGGAACTCTATGGGAAACAAAACTTGCTTTCCATAAACAAGTTCATAAGGAGTATGGCCTTTTGTGCTCCTCCATGTAGTTCTATAGGCCCACAAGGCTTTAGGAAGCCTATCTACCCAATCTCTTCTATGCAAATGAACAGTCTTCGTTAGGATCCCTTCAATGACCTTATTAGTAGATTCCACTTGACCATTTTCTTGTGGATGATAGGGAGTAGATTTTCTGTGTCTAATTTTGTGCCTCTCCATCATTTGTTCCACTAGATTTGATGTAAATTGAGCTCCTTGATCTGTAACAATTTCCCTTGGGACACAAAAACGAGTAAAAATATCCTCAAAAAGAAAATTAACTACAGATGCTTCAGTAGCAGAAAGTAATGGCTTGGCCTCTACCCATTTGGTAACATAATCAGTGCAAACTAATATATATTTCTTTTGTCTTGATGGAGGACTAATAAGTCCTACAAAATCTAAAGCCCATTTTTCAAAAGGTTCAATATGTACCTGAGGCTGCAATGGCATCTCACCTGAAGGAGAAGGTTTCCCTACCCTTTGCCAACTGTCACACCTTTTGACATACTCTTTAGCATCTTTAAAAAGGGATGGCCAATAATATCCTAAATGAAGGATCTTATAAGTTGTTCTTTTATCAGCAAAGTGTCCGCCACAAGGTTCATCATGACATGCCTTGAGGATCTCAGGCTTCTCATCTTCCCGAACACATCTCCTGATGATAAAATCTGGACCTGTTTTGTATAACTCATTAGAAACCCATGAATATTTTGCACTATCATAATGATCTTTCTTTTGTCTCTTGCATTCATTATTGAAGGAAATTTCCCTGAAACTAAATAATTAGCAATGTCAGCAAACCAAGGAGTTTGAGTAGAAATTGCAAAAATATATTCATCAGGGAATTGATCTTCAACTCGAGTATTGTCTTTGATGTTTTGGAGTCTAGATAGGAAATCAGCTACTGTGTTTTGTTTTCTAGACCTATCTAGGATGGTAATGTTTAATTCTTTTAAAAGAAATAACCATCTTATGACTCTGACATTAGTAATTGATTTGTTCATTAGATATCTAATTGCAGAGTGATCTGTGTGAACAAAATTTTCATAGCCTGTTATATAGTGTCTGAATTTGTTTATGGCATGAACAATAGCTAAAAACTCTTTTTCAGTTACAGTATAGTTTAACTCTGAAGGAGTCAAATTTTTACTGGTATAGTAGATGGCATAAGGAATCAGATCTTTTTGTCCCAATACTGCTCCTAAAGTTGTATCTGAGGCATCTGTTGAAATATGAAAAGGTAACTTCCAGTTAGGTCCTCTTAAAATAGGTGCTTCAGAGATTTTTGTTTTCAGGGTCTCAAAGGCTAACTGGCAATCGGGATTCCACTTGAATTCACAGTCTTTGGTAAGTAATTTGAAAAGTGGAGATGTTATCTTGGTGAAGTTTTCTATAAACCTTCGATAATATCCTGTAAATCATAGAAAACTCCTAACATATTTTTGACAACTTGGAATAGATAAGTTAGAGATGACTTCAACTTTTGACTCATCAACTCTAATCCCATCCCCTGAAATGTGATGTCCTAAAAAAATTCCTTCAGTAAACATCATAAAACACTTCTCATGACTTAGTGAAATATTTGATTATTTACATATCTTTAAAACTTTTTCCAAGTTTGTTAAGGCTTCTTCAAATGTGTTTCCATAAACTGTGAAATCATCCATATATACCTCTACACAATCATGTATTAGATCTAAAAAGATTCCTAGTACTGCCCTTTGAAATGTTGCAGGTCCATTGCATAGTCCAAATGGCAATACTCGGTAAGCATAGGTACCCCAAGGACAGGTAAATGTGGTTTTGTCTTGATCTTCAAGTACTACTTGAATTTGGTTATAACCACTAAACCCATCTAGAAATGAAAAGTACTTTTTTCTAGCTAATGTATATAACACCTAATCTATGAAAGGTAAGGGAAAATGATCTTTAAGAGTAGCTTTGTTTAATTCCCGGTAGTCAATACATACCCTCCATTTACCATTTTTCTTTGGAAAAATTACCAAAGGAGAAACCCACTGACTATCTGAAATGGGATAGATAAAGTTAACATTTAACAATTTCTGCAATTCTTCCTTAACAATCTCCCGAAGATTTTGATTCATCTGTCTTTGAGGTTGTTTGATTGTTTTAAAATTTTCCTCTATATAGATGTGATGAGTGCAAGTCTTGGGGCTTATCCCTTTCATATCAGTGTACTCCCATGCATATGCAGAAGAATGTCTCTGTAATATCTTGACTAGCTCTTCTTGTTGAGATTTCTCTAGGTTCTTGTTTATGTTTCAAGTTTTTCCTGGAAATATCTCAATTGTAGAGCTGCCAAATTTATCCATGGAGTAAAGAGACATCTGTCTTGATGATAAAAACTCAATGTTGGATTCTTATTGAAATTGTTCATGTTTGTATTAGAAGAGGATTCAAAGTTTTCTAAGGTATTAAGGAATGCGGATATCTTCACTAATTTCTGAAATTGTGAAGAGAGGTTTGTAAGTCTTCTTCATCCTCAATCCATTGAGTATCATATGATTCTGTAATTTTTTTTGTTGGAGGATATAGGGTAAAATTCTTGGTTGAACTACCATCAGAGATTTACATATCACCGGATCTACAACTAATGAAATCATCGGTTGTAGCTAACCAAGGTATTCCTAATATAATAGGATGCCCCCCTAGATTATTCTTAGGAGTTAGGATCATAAAATCCACAGGATATTCCCAAGAATCTAGGGACGCTAGGGATGCTTTGAGATATCTTCTATTACCCCATCGGGTTTGATCACGAATCTATCTGCTAATTGTAATAATGTGGGTGTAAAGAAGATTAGGAAGTTTTGATTTAGGATGATTTCTCTACTCATGATATTGATTGCGCTCCTAAATCAATAAGTGTGTTTTGGATCTCAATTCCATTGATGTGAATTTTTACAGTAGTTTCACAGGTCTATATACTTTGGAATAGCCATCTTAGCCATCATGATATCTCTTATTTTCCTTCCGAGTTGAATTTTCTTTATCTCTCTTATTCTTTTTCTAGTTTTCTTCATACTCAGCTCCTTTATTGTCTTTGCTAATATTGGAATTGGAATTTCCTTGATGGCTTGTAATAATGGGATCTTAATAAAAACATTTCTCAGCTCATCTAGGAAATCATAATTAGGCACCATGATTTGTTTTTCTACACCCCTATCAATTTGTAATCTTTCTAGAACGGGAGGTGTAGAAGTGGATGTTGATGCCTGCTCTAATATAGGAGTTGAAATTATTGGTTCTTTTTGTTTTGATTTTTCAATGTTTGAGTCTTGGAAAGTTGTGTTCTCTTCAAGACTTTTATTTACCCGTAGAGAATCTTCCTCAGAATTGTCTTGCTCTTGTATGATTACAGAAGGTTTCCTCTTTTCAAGTATTTTTCCAGACCTAAGTTGAACATCACTAAGGTCTAAAGGAGTGATCAAATAAGTTGGAAACTGTTGGCCTTCTATCATGTATGTGTTCTGAGGATTTTTATTTTTGGGGTTTGGTATGGGTTGGGCAGGCAACTGATTTGTTTTCTGAGGAAATGGTAATGGAAGTGGTTGATTTTGATGTTGTGGATTTTGAGGATTTTGTTGAGGATTTTGTTGAAAATTTTGTTGAGGGAAATGTGGATATGGTGGATAGGATGGTGGATATTGGTAATATAGAGAGTATCTTCCATAGGGATTTTGTGCTCCTTGCGCCCAAGTTTGTGATTGATTTTGAAATTGGGGCCAAGGTTGCTGCCAAGAATTCCAATTTGGTGGGGGTTGATTATACAACTGATCATGAAATCCTTGTGTTTGAGGTCCTTGCCAAGGCCTCCAGGAGACAAAATTGAGAGATTATGTGGAACTTGTAGGAGTTTCTTCTTGAAAGACAGCTTTAAGACCAGGAAGTGAAGGACAACTCTTGGTCTCATGTTTTTCTGAACAAATTACAAAAGTCTCTACAACTTTTGCATCCAAAGGGCACTCTCTCAAGGCATGTTTCTTTCTACATTTGGGACAAAAGATTGCTAAGGCATCAGATTCAGATTTTTGCTTGTTTTGTAACTTAAGGGTGTCTATTTGTTCACT
>CM076572.1:87073432-87117328 GCA_034641835.2 Pinus albicaulis
TGAAACCATTGATGAACTTATCATGACCTTGTTAGGCTCCATTGCCCAATGACTTAAAAATATTCCATGTTTTCTATCTAAATCCATCTGAGCATCATCCCCAACCAAAAACAATCAAAATACCCTGCACTTAACATCTAGCCTAAAATCAACTCAAATCAGCAAACAAGTTCACATCTTTGCACCTACTAGAGAGATCCCTCTTCGAATCCAAGAAGGCTAGGTCCTTGGATTCCAAAGCTTGGTTTGATGTTGCCCCTATCCATTTGTATCTCAATAAATCTAGAAAATTACTGGGAGCTAACAGTATCACAGTTGTTGAGCACTTCTCTCCAACAGTCACTGTTACCATAGAACCTAAGAGAGCTACTTCAAAAGACACCACAGAAGTAAGTGTCGGGGAAGCAGTTGAGAGTATGTCGGTAAACTTGCCAGTGTATTCAGAAAATCAACTATTTGTAGAAATGGAATCAAATCTTACATGGCAGAAATGGTGAATGAAGCTTTTTCAGCAAAGAGTTCAAATCATATCTAGAGGACCGACAGGTATACATAAATTTTCAATAGTCAGAATTACATAGGGTTTCATGAAGATATCCAACCTTCCCATGTGCATATGTTATCACCTGGATGGTTTCACATATTGATGTGAGGACTAAGACTTTGAGCAATGCCAGATAACATAATCTTGCTACTTTTTTGGCAATAGATTACTGTCTTATGTACCATCTACCCAAGCCAGAAGCGCTCATGGACTATGTTAGGTCCTTATATTACTAGTGTAGTCCCTTATTATGTTAGTGTAGCCCCCTTATTGTTATTTTTATACCCTTGTAGTCCCCATATCAGAGCTAAAAGGTGTTGCAAAATATTGGTACTATGGCATGCAAATTGGAGCTTCCTACATCTTCTCAAGTGCATCTAGTTTTCCATGTTTCATGCTTAAAGAAGGTTATTGGTGACAAACTTCCAGTTTATACAATATTGCTAGAACTTGATGAGGAAGGAAAAATCATATTGGAACTTGAAGAAGTCAGGGAAACAAGAACTCAACAACTACAAAATCGATCAATTTCAAAGTATCTCATCAAGTGTAAGAACTTATCCACTGAAGATTCTACATGGGAGGATGAGAATTTCATACAGAAGCATGCAAATCTACTCAAGCGTTGAGGACAACACTTTTTGAAGGAGAGGGGCATGTTAGGTCCCTATATTACTAGTGTAGTCCCTTATTGTGTTAGTGTAGCCCCCCTATTGTTATTGTTATACCCCTGTAGTCCCCATATTGTTATTATTGTGCCCCATAATAGCCCACTATCGTTATTTTTGTGCCCTTACATTATTATTTTTAGGTGATCAGCTAGGGTTATATTGTGACCCCATGGAATCCTATATATAGAAAGGAGGTTTTTTCATTTGAATCATCCAAGAATTGTTCATTGATGTAAAATAAAGGAGGTTACCCCCTCGAAGTGGCTTATTTCTAAAGCGTTGATCTCTCTTTTATTCTATTAACAGACTCATACTTCTATGCCACCAACAGTTATGTCAACACAAAATTCATTTTAAAGGGTTGGGTGAAAGAGTGTTACACAACATTTTGTCACCGTCCCTGCAATCCCCATCCCGCACATTGGAGGACGGTTTCTGTGACTTCTGTGTAGTGTCATGCCTTGCAAAAAGTGTCATTGCATCCCTTGCCATGAGAAGGACATTTCCTCTGTTAACTATTCCTGGAGCAGACTATCAAAAACATATAATTTTGGGTTAGTGCTAGCAGGCAGTTATGGCCTCACGCCCATAGAGAAATTAGCACTGGGCTTGTGCCCATTGGTGCTCTGTCTCAGTGGACTTCCTGCGCCAAGTTGTTTTTGGAATTTTTAAAAAAATAGAAGTGAAGTTTCCATTCCTAACCACTTCGTGAGCGGAATCAGCATGGGTTGTTCGATTGAATAACTTCAAACATCTTCCTTTGGAATCTTGTTTTTTACATTTGAGCAACCTACCAAAGAACAAGGCATCCCTTCCACCATACGAGGGATCCCAACCTCCTCCTCCTCTCCTATAAATACATATCTCTCACATAGTTGCAGCTAGCTGAACATTTTGTACAATAGTTTAGCATTCTGATATAACTGGTGTGAGATAGAGCAGAGAGAGACCTATTGTCAAGAGAGAGTCTAGGCTTATTGCCTCGCCAAGTCCAATTCCCCGACTAATGCTTGAGACGTGTTTTTACTGGACCCGCTGAAGGAGGCTGCAACGTCGGGACTCTTTTGGTTGTAAACTCTTTCTCTCTTCTTATATATTAATACATGACTGAAATTTTGGTTCCCGTTTTGAGTTTGAGATGATTAATCTTGTGCAATAAGTTTAATTCTCCTTGACCAATTAGATAGTTATGAATGTAAATATTGTTTTTTATGCTGTTATCATTCTCTGATCCTTATGCAGGCACCTGAGTACCACCGCTGAAGGACCACGACGTGTCAGGATGAAGATCAGGAGACTGCTGCCATAGCTACGACAACTGCGTTGGAACAAAGGTAGGACATCTATCCCGAATCAGTTTCATTCATTAACTAGGAATCAACGCATTAGCATGTCCTCTTGATGCTAGACCCACCCTAGGGCTAAAGGGATCTCCTCTGTCCACAGAGGGAATTTACCTACACCACAAGTTGGTGACTCCACTAGGGATCAGTGTGTGTTTTTTGTCTTATTGTTCGTCGAGTGTTTTGCTTGTCGAGTCTACTTTAGTCGTTTCATCGTTTTTCTGCTTTTCTTGACTTGTCTGACTGTTTTCAACCATCCTATTCAGTTCTAGAGTGTCAAGTCTGACCTCTGCTCAATGGTTTTTATTTTTTCCCATGGTTTTCTAGCTCAGCGTTTCTTTTCTTTGAACAGACACACCTATTGGCACATGTTGTTTTTTTCACAGGTGCGCCAACCCTTGTTTAGCACGGATTGTAGCTAAATAGTCATGTCAAATCTTGTAGGATTGAATTTGGCCTATTTTCTGAGTTTTTGTCAGTACTTATTGTCTCTGGATTGGTTTTTCACCTTGCAATTGGTCTACTAGGATTGTTTTAACTCTGTAATCTCAGTCTTCTCAGTTGTTAGTCCATCATCTTATTAGTGGATTTTATTGCCCTAGGGTTTCTAGGTGCCTTGTGTCATTTGTTTGGCTCTATCCTCACTGAGCCTTCTGAGTTAAGTTCGAGTCACTTTTATCTTTTTCGTTTCAATTCACTGACTGATTGTGTTATTCTTTCCTTTGGTTCTTCGCGTCTTTGGTTTTTTGAATGATCACCTTTGGTTTCGTTTGGCTCTCCATTCGTCACTTTGAGCATAGATTACATTGCTCGTTGAATCAGTTCGAAAGCCCTTTGCTTTCTTGGAAAAGTGCATCCTTGTTTTGAGTGAGTTTTATGTTTGTATTGCATTGATCTCTTTGTTTTAGATCGTTACATTCGTAGTGCTCAAAACTAGTGTTCATTTTTCTTTTTAGTGTAACAATGAATTGTACTTCTTATTCATCTAAAAAGACAAAATTTTAATTCTTTCACTTAATTTGAAAATGAAAATGTTATTTTGCATTACTAGCTCTTAGCGAACTAAGAAAGAGTTTTCGTTTTCTTCTTTGGTTGTATTAGATGCATTAGTGAAATTCTTCTTATGCTTCAATTGATTGCTGCTTTGTCATAGATTTCTATCCTTCTCTTAGCTAGTGTTCATTGAATGGAATTGATTTTCTTCTGCATGTTGTTTGCATTAAGAATTCGAGATCACATTTGGTAAGGCCTTGAAATCACAACATTAATTCAAGATCAACCTTAAAATGAAGTCAATCAACCTAAGGAAGCAATGAAACCTAACACACACATTTTAGAGGTCTAGGCTAGTGACGTGTTCCGACGTTGTTAAACCTAGTAGTTGTCGTTCGCCATCTTGCATTAGATAGCACTAGCACAGACTTGTGCTCCCCATACTGTCGCGTATATAAAGGGAGACCCTCATAGGTTGAAATCCTTTATCCATAGGAAGCTGAGTCTGCCACCCTGTAACCGTGCTACACCGAACACAACATTTGGGGAGACTGCCTGTACGTACGTCAAGTCCTTGGTCATTTCTCTTACATTTGATCACCAAGGTGTATATTGCAGTTCATGGAAACTTGGTACACCCTCTTGCTTAGATTACTCGAGTAGTCATTTTGGTCTTTTCGTGACTCTCTAAAAGTGAAAATATCATTGAGCACTTGTCCTTTCACATTTGTTCAATCTAAAAGTGACTAGAGTCATCTTTTGCCTATTTCTTGACTCTTAAAACATGAAACAACAAAGTTTTATTTCAATTTCATAAAATTAATTGCCTATGATCACATGCCCATTAAAGATATTTCCTTGGCGTGTTTTTAGTAGTTCCTTAGTGTTTGGTATTGAAGCCTCGAATAGGCTATCTCGACTCCTTTCTGTTTTGAAACATTGTCACAATGGTGGAACCACCAATTTTGTCACCCTCTTCATTGCCCCCTAGTGGTGATCCTTCTCCTGAAGTTTCTTCGGAAGCATCTCAACCCACTAGGTTTGTCGATTTCTGGCAGTCTATCCTTTCGAGTATCTTATCTCTCACTACCCGATCTCCTCTTGAAGAGCCATTTGATATTAATTGGAAACCTTGGGACACTTGGTCTGGTTTTGTGAACAAGGAAGAATTCCCTCATCTTACTTCGGAATCACCTTTACTAGCTACTGCCTTACTCGGCACTGTTCGTCATCTTTTTCACAATCAAATGTCTTCATATGACATGGATTCTTCGAGCCCCGTTAGCAGTGAAGAGCTTTATGTTTCTACGGGAGATTATCATATCCCTCCAGAGAACTTTCCTTATGTATCAGATCAACCTTCACTTTGTTATCAAACTTTGGGTTAGATCATTTATGGCATTCAATCATTGTATCAGACTCCAATATGGTTCGATACGTCAACTCCCTCTGCGAGCTCATTTGTCTCGGTATCGAGGGAATCACCCTCGACTCCTGTGACATTGACGATTGTAACCTTTGTTCCTGTCTGAAACACCATCTGCGTGGCTTCATTTGCACCGGTTGTTAGTATTACCCTGTCATCATCGGGGCCTTCTGCTATTTGTAGGTCTATTTTTATCAATCCCACGATACCTGTTAGGCCCGCCGTGAGTGGATCACAACCTCGTGTTGTGGAAATACCACCTACTTGTAGTGAACTTATTGTTTCTACTTCCATTCCTAGCAGTTATACATTCGATGAGTACCTGTTGGTCATTCAACAATAATATTCTACCTCTCAGGGTCCTCAGCAGCAGAGTGCTACCCCTCAGGGTTCTCAGCAGATAGCAACTTCTAGCAATCCTCTGCATCATTATGACGTGTACGGTAATCCTGTGTATTTTCATGCAATTGATCCTAGTCAGTTCACATACCAACAGGGACAACCCTCTGGTTCACAAGTACAAACCTTCCAGGGACAACCCTCTGGTTCACAGGGACAACCTTATGGTCCATAAGGACAACCCTTCCAGGGACAACCTTCGGCCCAACAAGGACAACCCTTCAGTTATGCTGGTCCATCTTTTGTTCAATAGGGTGCATCTTATGTTCTTGGGGAGGGAATCTATCCGCAACAGGGACAACCTTTTGTGCAACAACATCAACCTTACATTCAGCAAGGCCAAAATTTTGTACAACAAGGATAACCCTATGGTCCTATGTCGGGTCAACCTGGTCTTCATGGGAAACCTAGCCCATCCCAACCATCAGGCCAAAATTTTCAACAAGGGCAACCCAGTGGCCCTCAGTATCCAGGCCAACAAGCTCCGTAGGGATAGCCTGCCCAACCTCAGTATCTGGGTCAACCTGCACCGCAAGGGAAACCCATTCAGCTGCAAGGCACCACTTATCTTCCTCCAGGTCAATCTCAGGTCGTATATAGTGCGCCCCAAGGTGTTTCTTACATCCCGCAAGGTCAATCTCAGATGGTATACAATGCTCCTCAAGGTACTGTGTATCCTCTTCCAGGTCAAACTCAGGTGTTATATAATTCACCTCAAGGCACTGCTTTCATTCCTCAACAAAATCCATATGTTGATCAACAAGGACCTCAGTGGTATGCTCAGAATCAATATCCTAGTCCTCAACCCACGTATGGGCATAAATTTCAGGCTTATAACCCCTATGGACATAATCCTTCGGGACAAAACATATGGGGGAAAAATTTCTCTCAACCTGGGTGGAATCCAAATGCTGGTATTTATTGACGACTTGTAATGCCTTTCAATACTCAATTACCTTTTCTCACTATGTTGGAACTGCCCGATGTGTCGAAGTTGACGAACGATCCAATTCTTCATAATCCATATTGGCCTCTAGTTCCAACCAAAATTCCTAGCGATTGTCCCAAATTTGAGGGCAAGTCCAGAGAAGACCCCCAAGTGCATGTTATGACATACCACCTTTGGTGTTTCTCTAACTCTTGGGTTGATGATTCTATTCGACTCCGTCTTTTCCAATAGACTCTAACTAGTGCCGCTGCCAAGTGGTACATCAAATTATCTCGTGGTGTCTTCCAAGATTTCAACTCTTTAGGCATGGAATTTCTCAAGCATTTTCGATTACCGGTTCGGTATGAAACTGTGCACCTCCTCACATCCTTGAAGCAAGATCGAGCTAATCATATCTCTGATCATATTCATGAATGGAGGCGTCGTCGTCATCTAATCAAGTTTGAGATTCCTGATCAGCTTCTAACTGATTGGTTCACTACCTCCTTTGTTGCTCTGATTGCTAAGGACATTGTTATGGGGGCATGAGTTATTGAGGAACAAGCCATTGCTCATGCCCAGTACCTTGATCTTATGTACTCTCAGTCTGGCACATTGTACGAAATCTTGCCTAATGCCCCTAGACCTGGAACTTCCAAAGCACCGACGACACCATCCATCGACGGTATCATCGGTTGCATGTCTCAGACTTCTCGCAAGTCTCCTCCTCTGAATCCTCAGAAGAAAAAATCTACTCCTTCAAATTATATTGCTTCTCAGCCGATCCCGAATTCTGGTAAACTGCAGAAGTGAATGACGTTCAGGCCAATTCGGCAAATAAAACTTCCAAGGGTTAAAATAAGGGTAAAGGTAAGGCCAAAGCCGATGCCCTGAAATAGGATTCTCAGAAATCTCATGTTGATGATGGTTCACAACGTAAACTGAAGTACCCTTGCCTAGTTTTTGATGAAGAGAACTACACCAAGGACTGTCCTCGATGGTCCGAAGTGATTCCATTGCTCAAAGGCACCCAAGGTACTCTGGTTGTTCTCAAAGAACTGCTTCTGTCACAGCAGACCCAATTGGTAGAGAAACCTCAGTCCTCTGCCCCATTTGGCTCTCATTTTTTCATGATGAATGATCCTGCATTCGTTTCTATTTTTACCCGATCGAAAGATTATACCAAACCACATCAGGTATCGGGGAAAGAGATCGATGATGGTCCTCCTCCTCTGCCTGCTTCTAGCCCGCTTCAGTTGAAAGGCCCAGTATTGAGCCCATCGTACGGCCACATTCCAAAGGTGTACTATGTAAGTCTTCTTACAATCCTAATTCCCGTGCTACTCAGCATTATAGTATTATTGAGGATTTGGCTCAGGCGCCATCTGCTATGTCTGCATTAAAATTACTTCAGAGTTGTCTGTCTCAACGAAATGTTTTTCTATCTGTCGTTAGTGGGGTTAATCTCGCTGATTTGAACCTTATCACTTTCGACCTGGAGAATTTCGTCCCATTTCTCCCTCACCAGCTTCCACTGATCATCCAAGTTGGGATTAATATACTGATTATCCATCGAGCGGTCATGGACGAGGGTGCGTCTACGTGTGTCATGTCATCTTCCTGCTGGAAATCCATTAGTTCTCCAGCTCTTAATTCATCCCCAAATTCTCTAGAAGCGTTTGATGGAAGGGAATCTAAACCTCTTGGTGTTCTCACTAGTTTACCGATCACTTTAGAAGGGAAGACAGAGCGTCGAGGTTGAATTAGTTGACGCCAAGCTCAATTACAATCTTCTCCTCAGTCGCAGTTGGACTGATGCCATGCTGTGCGTTCCGTCCACTTTCTTTCATGTTTGTGATTTCTGCACAAAGGAAAGATCTCACTGTCGATCAGTTATCTTTTTTCACTTCTTCATCTTCTAAGAGCAACATTCCATACATAGATCAAATTCCTATGCCTTATGAGAGCGTAGGGCTGGGTCTCTTCAAAGATCCTGCCCTCATGGATATTTTTCCTCTTCCTCCACCCAACACTGTTCAGGTTAATATGATCTCTAGGTCTTCTAATCCATGGATCATACCTTCACCCGAGCAGATTGATTCATTTGGAGATTCCATGTCGTTAATTTTGATCGAGATTGATTATTGTGAACTTATTTCGGCTTTGGATCCTCCACCTCCTGATCATGCTCCTTTAAGTATGTCTCTTGACACCTATTCTCAATCCCCTTGGCTCGGCAATTCAAATTCGCCCGATCCCTTAAGTGAGATATTTCCTTCTGATAAGGCCATCGTGGAAACTATATCTCTTGAGGATCCTCCTTGGGATGATAGTCATCATCGTTCCTCATTCATGCCTAGCCTTAGGGTCATGTCTACTTGTCTCGAGAGGTTTGATTCTCAAGTTCCTTCTCCTCCACTTCAAATGCCTATCCTGACCCACGAAGCCTTTGCGAAAGGTAACTTGGGCAACATCACACAGATGATACCTATCGACATCTCCGTTAAACCGAGGGTTGTCGAGAACATCCATATTGGGGTGACCTATTCTCCCAATGAGATCCAGGTCTATAATAGTCTCTTCTGCAAGTTTCGTGATGTTTTCGCATGGTCTTACGAAGAAATGCCCAGCATCAATACAAGTATAGTGGTGCATGAGATTCCTACCTATCCTAGTGAAAAGCCTGCTCGCCAGCGTCTTCGTCCTGTGCACCCTAGAAAGGAAACCCCTATTAAAGGTGAAGTTGAAAAACTTCTTTGAGCTAGTTTTATCTATTTGATTCCCTTGACAGAATGGGTTTCCAATACCGTTCCCATGGATAAGAAACATGGTACTATTCTGGTCTGTGTCGACTATAGTGACATTAACTATGCTTGCCCTAAGGATAACTATCCCACTCCTTTTATTGACCAGATCATTGATGAATGTGCTGGGAGTGAGATTTTTTCCCTTATGGACAGGTTTTCTGGGCACAACCAGATTAACATTCTTCTGGATGATCGACACAAGATCACCTTTATCTGTCCTTGGGGTAATTTCGGCTATAAAAATCTCCCTTTCGGTCTTAAAAATGCTAGGACTACATTTTAGCGAGCAATTTCATATTCTTTCCATGATATCAAGAAAAATGTTTAGCCTTATGTGGATGACCTTCCAGCTCATTCGGCTAAGTGTAAAGACCATCCTCATCATCTCCGTCAAATTTTTCTTCACTATCGATGCTATAACATCTGACTCAATCTGCATAAGTGCATCTTCTACATTGACTCCAGTAGACTCTTAGGGTTTATCGTCTCCAAATATGGGATTCATCTCGATCCACTCAAAGTTGAAGCTATTGTAAATCTCCCCTCTCCTTCCTCCTTACATCAGCTGTAGAGTCTGCATGGGAAAGATAACTTCCTACATCGTTTTATACCTAACTATGCTGAAGTGGCCAAAGGATTTATGTGCTTACTGAAGCAAGGCATCTCGTTCCTCTGGGATGAGATCGCCCAAAAATCCTTCGATGCACTGAAGACATTGCTGGTCAATGCTCCTTTGTTGCGTCCTCCAAATTATGATTGCAATTACTCCCTTTATTTGGCTGCTTCATTTAGCAAGATTGCCATGGTGTTGGTACAAGAGGATGATGATGGTGACGAGTGTTATCACCCTAAAAATTCTTTCTAAACTCTGTAAGTTTACCTTGTTTTAGTCATGGTGCCAAATAGGTCTTGATTCATTTCATTCTTAAAAAAGGGTAAGTGATAGGTTTAGAAGTCTTAAAAATTCAGTTTTCATTTTCAAATAAAGTCCTTTAGGTTCATTTCATAACCAAATAGGTCATATTTTTCATTTAGGGGTCATGCCATGTAGTTTCGGGTCAAATTTTTTCACATCATACTGGAATCTACACTTTTGTAGCGCAGCTAGTTCAAAAAGGGTGATTTGCGCTATGAAAGCGTTGTCTTTTTGTAGCTCACTATGAAACAAAAACTCTGTTTTTCTGGTTTTAGTAGTTAACTTCCAAGGGGGTTCCTGAGCAAATGAAAACTAATTTGTGAAAAAATTTAAGAGGTTTTTTTTCCTAACATACTTAAATACAAAAACCTCTCTCAGTTTCTTCAAATTCATTATGAGGTGGGCGAAATTGATGACTTAACTTGCGCTACGAAACTGCTGAAAGTCATTGAGAGAAAAACTCTGTTTTCTAGTTTTATCATTCAACTTAAAGATCAGTTTAGGGCCAAATGCAAACGTATTTTGGAATTCCGAAAGAGGTTTATTTTCATAAACTCTCCATATACAATAACCTCTCTCACTTTTCTGACAAGTGCTACCCATTGGGAGATACAAGGCTTTCTTTGAATCCATGTTTTCAGAAATTAGAATTTTCCAGTTTTACACATGTTGTTCAAAGACAGTTTCTAGGCAGTAGGAGAGGTATTTCAAAAAAAAAAAAAGAGGTTTTTTTTCAGCACAGAATGTTCTAGAAAATCCTCCATTTTTTCATAATACATTATGGATGAGAAGATAAAATCTCTGTATCAACACTTATTTTTCAGATAAAAACAGTAAGGTAAAATGATCAATTCATAAATGGAAAATGAGGATTAAATTTTATGAAGGTTATGTTTTTGGTTCATATAGCTGATGTTTTTGATGAGGCCAGTGATTTTCTAGAGTTATGGCACTTTTTAGTTTCAAATTTTGAAGACTTTTTAGAATACTGTGTCAAAAATCAGCTCACACAGCAGTTTCGTAGTGCGCTACGAAACTGCTGAATATCACTTTTTGCATCTTCATATGTGAATTTTGGAGATAAGGATTGTTGGGTTTCAAATTTTTATGTTGCTGGTGGAAAGATGAAGATCACAGGTGAAGACTCAAATTGAAAAATAGTATAAATAATGGTTAAAGGAAATGTTTTACAGTGATGTAAAATCTGCGCTATGAAAACATGCTACTTTCATAGCGCAGTCATATTTCATGCCTTTTTCACTTTTTCGAAGATTTTCTCTACACAGGTGGAGGATTAAAGTTTTCAAGGGAATATTAGCACATGTGACACATATGAAAAAATCATTAATATTAACAAGCTGCTTAAAGAGTAACATGGAAGTTAAGGGCTAAAAAATAGGAAATCGGTCTCCTGATTTTTAGGGCAGTTTTTGGAATCATCAAAAGGATTACATCAAAGGTGGAGGTATCATCCAAATTCGACCTCATGAGATTGCAGCTGGCAAAGGAAGCATTAAATTTTATATAAGGTTGTTCCAAACATGTTTAGGAGTTTCACTCCTATTTGTATTAGGACTCTTAAAGACAGTTAGCTGTCAGTTTGTAATTAATAATTTGTCTTATGAGTAGAATAGGTGTCAAGTTGGAAATTCGGATTCTCCTAATGATGGATCATGGAATACAAGATTGAAAATGCTCTATATGAAGTAAGAGGTCGAATTTATAGGGGTTGGAAAATGTTAGGAGGAACATACTACTTTTTTGATGGCTTTTGGAGAGACTGATATATACAGAAGCAATATAACTTTCTGGACCTGAGATTCTTAGTGTACTTCAGTGAGTTTTATCTGTTATCTTTGATATGTTTTACTTCCATAGTCTTAACACTTATTACTCAAAATTCATGAAGGAACATGCTCTGACTTCCTTTAAGTGTTAAAATATGGTGAATTGAGTTCTTAAGTCCTATCTCTAGATGGTTTTATTCAATGTTTTAATACTTATTACTCAGAATTCGTGTACCACATGCTCTGACTTCCTATGAACCTCAAGTTATTGAGATCTTCTTGAATTTGTCATTCTTCCATTGAAGTATATAAAAGCCTCAGTTTTATAAGAATATCTATTTGTTATCTTTATCCCTATCATTGACTCCATAGCTCAATGGTAGCAAGTCTCCATCTTTCAACCTGTAAACATACAAAATCACAAACCACAGAGTTAGCCATCTATCTATAACTTATATCATTAACCCTTGAGAGAGCCCTCTCAGGCTGAGGGGGCTAAGCCTCAGCCAAAATATTGGTTTGAAATAGTTACACTGAGATTGACTTGATGAGCAGCCTATCAGTTCCTATTTTGGTGATAACAACAAGCATGTCATTATTATCTAAGTCGCAATCTTCTCGATACTGAGACACATTATGCACATGTAGAGAAGTTGGCATTGGCTACTATTCAAGTGGTTCAATGTTTTCATCACTATATTCTATTGCGCACAGTGATTGTGATTTCTAATTGCAACCCTATGAATTACATATTGACTCGTCAATTGCTGGGGGGGAAATACTTGAACTAGATTTTCACCCTCCAAGATTTCGATTTGGAGTTCACTACTGCCAAGTCGAAGAAGTCATTGGTCTTGGCCAATTTTATTTGCTCTCTCCCTTCTAATTCTTCTTCGTCTGGTTCTGAGGAACACATTCTAAACGACACACCTTTTATTATTAGCACCCTTAATCCTTGGTATGATGATATCATCACATACCTTCAGACTTCCACCTTCCGTCTGAGTTGACGAAGGATGCTCACCGACACATCCGCCATCAATCTCAACCTTACCGCATAGTCAGAGATACTCTCTACCACATCGGAGTTGATTCCATTCTCCGTCGGTGTTTGACTCTCGAGGAGGCTGAAAGGTTCTGAATGATTATCACAGTGGCACCTGTGGTGGTCACATGTTTGGATATGCTACTGCACAAAATATTCTTTGTGCTAGCTATTTATAGCCCACCATCTTTAAAGAATTCATTTTTTTTGTTCGTCAGTGCCATGATTTCCAGATCTATCAGCACAAGCTATGCGCACCACCTTCCCATCTTCACCCTGTCATTATCGTTGGTCCCTTTGCGAAGTGGGGAATCAATTTTATGATGTGTAACCATCACTCAGCCAGGGAGCATGCTTATATTATCATAGCCGTGGACTACTTCACAAAATGGGCCGAAGCAATGCCTACACTTACGGCTGACGGTAAGACAGCCGCATAGTTTATATTCAATCATGTCATTTCTATGTTTGGTGTCCCTCAAGCCATTTGTATTGATCATGGTTCCCATTTTCGGCATTACATGGTGGCTGAGTTGACTTCTAAGTTGGGTCTACGTCATGACAGCTCAATGTCATACTACCCTCAGGCAAATGGCCAGGTTGAAGCCGTGAACAAATTTCTCGTCACTATGCTTCAACGTACGATTGGGATGCATAAATCAAACTGGCATCTCATGTTGTTTTCAGCTCTCTGGGCTTGCTGAACCTTAGTGAAGGATGCAACTAGATTCACTCCATTCCATCTTTTCTATGGTCTGGAAGCTACCCTTCCAATTGAATGTGAAATTCCTTCTCTCAAGATAGTTGTTGAATTGTTTCCTGCTTCACCCGAAGAAGAGCGTCTTCTATATTTAGAGAGGCTTGATGAAACTCGCCGCTTTGCTGCTCTTGTCATAGAAGCATAGAAAAAGAGGTTCGAAGCTCATTTTGACCATTCAGTTTCCCATCGTTCCTTTATAGAAGGAGACCTCGTCCTCCTGTACGACCAAGCTCATGATAAGCTGGGGGAAAGAAAATTTCAACCCATGTGGCATGGACCCTACATTTTTAAGTGTGTTTTGAAGAACGAGGCTTATGAGCTTATTGATTATGAAGGTCATCCTCTAGATTAGCCCAGAAATGGGTTGTATCTTAAAAAATACTATGCATGAGTTTTTCATGCATGTTTCTTTGTACATAGGTGTTTTTTATTTTTTGTACTTTTTTGGCTTGGTGTGCTTTGTGAGCGTTTTCCTACTTATTGGATCGTTGCTAATTTTGCAGATGTCTATTACCCCTTATGTCGGTTTCATAGATGGTGCTTCCCGCAGTAATCGAAAATCGTCTTTAGCAGCCTAGGTGATTTATAATCCTACTGGTGTGTTAATAGACCTTCAAGGTATCTGTCTAGGCTGAACCAAAAACAATGTCGCTGAATATAGTGTTGTTATTGAACTATTGATCGAGGCCATTTATCTTGAAATTCGTGCATTGATTGTTAACCTAGACTCACAACTTATTGTTCTCCAGCTCAACTGGGATTATTCTGTTAGAAATCCTCACATCTTAAGGTTGTATTTGCATGTTTGTTTACTGGAAAGACATTTTGATTACATTACATATCAACATATTCCTAGATGAATGAATGTGTTAACTGATACAGTAGCCAATATTGTATTAGATAGACATTTGTGTAATTTTTAAAAAATCATCATCACATGACAAGATCCATACAAGAAAATAGATGTGTGTGTATATATATATATATATATTGAGTGTTTTCATCCATGTGCATCATAAGTTAAAAAAATATGTGTGTTTTGGTTACATCTTGAGACATCATGTCTCTAAAAAAAATGCGGAAATAAAAGCCTAGGTGTCTAGTCGAACTGACGCTCATGATAGCACGTCACTGCCCGTACAAGCTGCCTCAATAAGTGGTGAACACGGTTCGATACCCCTGCAGTGTGTCTCTAGTACGCGCGAGGGACATCATCGAATCGCGCATAGTCTGGGATCCCACGGGAGATTCCCTCCAAGTTGTGTATGATTTCTTCCTCCTCGCCTCCCTCACCATGAGGGGCCACATCAAAGTCATGAGGAATCCTCCGTGCTATCAGAGACATGCCTGCAGGTCTTTCTGGGCCAACATCTGCAATCATATGGATTAATGTCAGAACATGCATAACAAAAAAATCATAATACTCGTAAAAAAAATAAAAATGAGTCTTACCCAATGCTTCATCCCAATCCTCTCCTGCTGGGAGTGGGAGATCCGCATCATCGGTAAAGTCTGTGCCAAAATAGGGCCAGTCCTCCACGACAATCAGATGTCAGTGGAGCCACTCAAAGAACTCCAGTCTCCAAGACATCTGTTGACCACCCCCTGATCTTGGCATTAAAGCTGCCCAACAGACCATCCGTGACTTCTGGGCTAGTGGTGTTGGAACTATCACTTCCTGATGTTGGAAAATTGGTAACCGTTCGAAGATGAAAGGTACCAAGATGGACCCGTAGCTGAACTGCTTCAGCTTACGATTCTTGCATTTTGTCAACTGGTGTTTTATGTTGATTTTTATCGCCTCTGCCCAGTTTTAGAGCGTTGGTGCCATGAAATCCACTGCAAGAAGTAACTATTTTTTTGTGGCCTCATGTAGAGCATGAACTCCAGAAGCTTGTGTGATGGTGTGTAGCACTACTCTAAGTGAAAGATAGGGAATAGTTTGGATATCCACCTTCCTGATTTTGGATCCTTTCTGTGCTTCTCGGCACACTCTGTCAATAACCATGCTCATGTTTTCCATTGTGGGCCAAGTACCTGTCAGGATTGGTACTACCCCCCTCTGCGACAATCCGGTTGTGAAGTAAATATCTGAGACTTCAATCTCAAGTTCCTGATAGCGAATAATGAATCTTTCCTGATCAATGTCCCAGGCACTGATCAAGTACTGTAATAGCTCTGGTTGAGCTCTGATACATGGTTCCATGAAGAATTTCTTGAGCCCACAGTCCCTGAGAACATCCATGCATCTCACATTTCCCCTGGCTTCCTCATCTTCTTCACTATGTTCTCGTTCTTTCCATTCAATCACCATTTTTCTCTTTCACACCTGCAAAAACATCCCTATGGTTGTCATTAGTCAAATTATATTCTTTTGAAATGTTTAAACAAGGCTTATTGTTTGAATATACAAGTTTAAAATGGTTTCTGTGGTTGGCACACCCCTGTTTGGATTCAAGGCCGGTTGGCGCGAGTTCGTGCTCGATAACCGTGCCGACCGCCGCGCCCTAATTTTTACAAAAATCCCCCTACAAATCTACAAAATGGGTTGTAGGAAATGAAAATGATATCAAAATGCAAGGAAGGATATGAGTTCTTACCTAAAATAGACATATTTTCGATTAGCTTTCTGGATTTCCCGTTGTCAGCTCTGCAAAATCACAATGAAAAAGGGTAAAAATTTTCTCACAAGAGGTAAAAGTGAAAAGTAATTTATTTTTACCATTTTTGGCATTTTATAAAATTTTCAGAACCCTAATTAGGTTTTGAAGCATATTTTTCGATTATTGTGCTATTTTATTTTCGAAAATGGGTTTCACGTGCATCTCTTATGTAACGACAAGTCCTCAACATGACGATGATGAAGTAACGAGTTGTATTTTATATTTTTTCGGACTTAGTAAAAACATGAAAAGTCACTCCTGGAGTCATATTTCAGCTCTTTTTTTACTCTCAAAAATTGAAAATATTTCCAAGACTCTTGTCATTTTGAGCTCGTTAAAAGGCTACGAAACGATATCTACCCAGTATACGTTTACCCCTTTTTCGAGCTAGGATAGATTATTTACGAAAAATGAATACCTTAGCCTATCATGACTAAGAGGTTCTCTCAAACGTAGTTTTCTACCTTTTCAGATCTGTGAGACTACCTACGAAAAGGGACCTATTGGATTTTTATTTTCTCCTTCTTTTCAAACTCTCTAAATATGAAAATATGTTGTTTTCTTCCTTTGTTAGACTCGTTAAAATGTAAATGACATTGGAAACCGTCACCATGATGTAACCGAGTTCCTCCTTCTTAGGGCTCTTAAATTGTACTAGGATGGATTTATCCTAAGGAAAAACTTACATGACAAGCATATGCTATCCCCTTCAAGCTTGCTTCCAAAAATAATAGGGGTACTTGCCAGCAATGGTGGGGGAAAATGGAACCAGTTCTCAGTTGTGTCAGAAATATGTCACTCTTGAACATGACACTCATCTGCATTCGTGTTGGGTTGGGGACATCTCATTTCGTCATTTTTGCCTCCATGGGTTTGGGTAATTTATTTTTACCTCTCATCTTCTCTTTGCCATGTCATCATGACCTCAGATCCCTTGATGTCAAGTACTTCCACATTCCGGAGTCGTGTCGCTGATATGTTCAGGTGAAGTTTCATTTTTCAGTTTTCAACCTCTGATCCTCTTTTATGGTCTCAATTCACTATCATCTTATTCCTTTGTCTCATGTCGATGATGTGGGAAACATCATGGCCCTCCTTCAACCAGGTCACTTCCTGTCGAATTCAACTCATTATCCAGGAAGTTGATCTAGAGACTCCCTTCCAGTACCTTGGATCTTGCATGCCTCAATGGCAAGTTCTTGGCATTCGAGGACAGGTCTTCATCATTGGCATTTGATCAAGTGATTTTGCGGGTGTTTGATGCTAGATCACTGTTCACATTTCGTGGATTGTCCTTGCTGTACCTTAAGAGCCATTTTCATTATTGGTGGTTTCTCTCGTGCCTATTAACAACTTACATCATTGGTTGGTAATCAGGTGAATTTTTTGCATGTTTGACTTCAGCTCACATATTCACATGCTTGAATTTGTACTTTTTCAGGTCGATATGGAGCGCAAGACCCTATGTTTTGTCTGATAAAATCTAGGTTGTGGGATATTTTGGTTTATCATGACTATATGCATGACTCTTTTGATTGGATGGCTGCGACCATACCTGTGTCTATTTATTGATCCTTATTGATGGATGGTTGTGTCCATACCTCGGATCTCATTTATATATGTACTCTATTATGGATGGCTTCGTCCATTCCACATGTTCATGTATCAGAGAGATCAGTTGTATTTGTACTTGCAAGTCTTTCGACGACAGTGTTTGGTTCGAACGCTTTCTCGTAAAGCATTTCACTCATCCCTCTCTCTCGGATCTCATGCTTTAGGGGGAATATGTTACACAAAATTTTGTCACCATCCTTGCAATCCCCATCCCGCACATTGGAGGACCATTTCTATGACTTCTGTGTAGTGTCATACCTTGCAAAAAGTGTCATTGCATCCCTTGCCATGAGAAGGACATTTCCTCTGTTAAATATTCCTGGAGAAGACTATCAAAAACATATGAATTTGGGTCTGCCCTAGCAGGCAGTTATGGCCTCGCATCCATAGAGAAATTAGCACTGGGCCTCATGCCCATTGGCGCTCTGTCTCAGTGGACTGCCCGCACTGAGCTGTTTTTGGAAAGTTTTTTAAAATAGAAGCGAAGTTTCCATTCCTAACCACTTCGTGAGCAGAGTCAACATGGGTTGTTCGGCTGATTAACATCGAACATCTTCCTTTGGCTTCTTGTTTCCGACATTTGAGAAACCTCCCAAAGGATAAGGCCTCCCTTCCACCATATGAGGGATCCCGACCTCCTCCTCTCTCCTATAAATACATCTCTCTCACATAGTTGCAGCTAGCTAAACATTTTGTACAACAGCTGAAATGGTTGAATAGCTGAAAGATATGATATAGTTGGTGTGAGATAGAGCATAGAGAGACCTATTGTCGAGAGAGAGTCTAGGCTTATTGCATCGCCAAGTCCAATTCCCCAACGAATGCTTGAGACGTGTTTTGACTGGACCCATTGAAGGAGGCTGCAACGTTAGGGATCTTTTGGTTGTAAACGCTTTCTATCTTCTTATTAATACATGACTGATGTTTTGGTTCCCATTTTATGTTTGATATGATTAATCTTGTGCAATACATTTAATTCTCCTTGACCAATTAGATAGTTATGAATTTAAATATTGTTTCGTATGCTGCTATCATTCTCTGATCCTTGTGCAGGCCCCTAAGTACCACCACTGAAGGACTGTGACGTGTCAGGACGAAGATCAGGAGACTACTGCCACAACTACGAAAAATGTGTTGGAACAAAAGTAGGACATCTATTCTGACTCAGTTTCATTCATTAACTAGGAATTGATGCATTAGCATGTCCTCTTGCTGCTAGACCCACCTTAGAGCTAGAGGGATCACCTCTATCCGCAGAAGGGAATTACCTACACAACAAAGGGCCATTAAAGTTTCAACAGACACCCACCAACACATACAAGAACAAGTCTCTCAGGAGGTCCTATCAGCTCTTGGTTATCTTAGCTTGCATAATCTACAGTCAACAGAGCACAGAGACCTTTCCTGAAGGGTGGGAAATATTATTGAACTAGGTTGTGAACTAGGGGAATTCATTCAAATGGTCATATTTTTTATATTGAAAGTTAGGTACCCATGTAGAGAACGCACAAAATACTCCCAAGGGAGAGCAAGCAAGATTCTACATGTCTGCATATTTACTGGATGAAATATGCATGCACTATTCATTCTTAGGAATGAGTTGGACTTGGACACCTCGAGATCTTTTCGTGTACATTCACTATAGATTGCTCTCAGATTGCAACCATCGAGGAGTAATGGAGAAGATAGTTGAACAATTCCTCATTCCACTATACAAGATGATATTTGAGGAAGAACCACCTTGCATGTGACATGGGTAAATGGAAGTAGTATCAGAGATAGCCGATTGGTTTGCCTCACCGGATGACACCTTCCTTAGAGTGTTTTGTGGTTAGAATTCGCTGCATATTTTTCCAATCTTATGCCACTAATAATATTTTCATGCAATAAGTTTCATAACATCTCTAAAGAGTGTTTTCAACAACTTTTCATAGGAAGAAGAAAGCACCTTGGCCAACTCTTCCTATGAAAATTCTATTGTACGATATCAAGAGCCTGATAGTCACGTATGTTGAAGGAAAGTGATAAAGAAGTTTGCATTCGGTACTTGAGACTTTAATGCATACAATCTCCATTGTATTTGCAAAGACCATTGTGTGAGAATTCACTTCCAGTGGCTCAACAACACATTTCATTGGCCAAAGGAGGATCAATGGAAGAATTTCTATAATGCCTCTAATTCCAACGAGTTGGAAAATTTTGCAGGAACTTTACAGGTGACTCCACAGAAGGAATCTACTCCAGAAGAAGTGTTAGTAAAAGGTATCAACCCCGTCCAGGATAAGGGAAAGAGGAAGGTTACTTATAGTCGAGGGGGAGAACGAGGCTACAATATGAAAGCATATCCAACTATTATGAAAGAGGCTTTAGTAGTAGAGGAAAATAGAAAACAGAGGATGCAGAGAGATGAACATAGGAAGGGGGAAGAGCATAGGAGTTTGGAGGAAGAAAAGAATAACCAAGAACAAGAAGAGAAGCAGAAGTAGGAAGAAGAAGAGAGGTGAAGTGAAATATTAGAAGAAACAACACAGAAACAAGTTGAGGAGAAATAACATAACCAAAAACTAGCGGAGGAGGTCAGAAAAGTACAAGACAAGAAGCTTTCTTATCATATTGAAGAGTTGATATAGATCGTAGAAATGAAGGAGGAACTAGAGCTACATAATTAAGATTTTGAACTGATGCCAAGTACACACAGGTTACCATTTAGTATCCACCACCTCCAGTAGCAAAGTTAACTCTAGGAGAGGACGAGGAAGTTATTTCTCTTGATGATGATTCGGTTATGGACACATACAATATGTCTTACGTTGAAGTCCAGAAGAAAATTATAAAAGTGAGGAGGAAGAATTTTCCGAATGACCTCACATTGCCTACATTTATTAGAGAAAGGGTGATCGTGGCAGACACTACGAAGAATCCAAATGCCATGGCTGCAAACAACTTGGCCTTCGCAAGTGCAACTAATTCAAACACTGAGTATATGATGGCTGATAATAATCAACTATCATATAACTAGCATCGAATAGCTCCGCGCAACAACTCAAAATGCAGATTTTGCACAGGTCCATATGGATTAAATGAAGGCAATGATACTGGGTGAAGTATCGACACCTAAAGAGACCATGCTAAATATTTATGAGGAGCTTGTTACTATGCATAAGGTTGTTGTCCATTTTCATGGCTTGCAATAGAAATTTAAAGAATTTGTCGAAACTCTCAGGAATGTACAAGCTTCCATTGTTTTCGTTCATGAATGTTCAATGCGATAGAAAGGGGCATCACTTGACTTTGGAAAGAACAAAAATAAACAGGCACAGTTGTAGAAAGCAAGAGTCTGGATTCTCTTCCAGAACAAAAAAAAATCACCTTTTTTGTTGGTAAAATTCAGGCCTTGTATGCATGGTTATACAACAATATGGAATTCTTGGTGAACTCACACATGATCCCATCAGTTGGCTCACTCATTGTAGCTAAACTCGGGAACCATGTCAAGCAGGAGATAGAATAATACTTGGAGATCCTTAGAAAAGTTTCCACCAAGGAAGATTTGGAGATGAACAAATAGAACATGTAGAAGTACATCAGTGGTCCTGTCCAAGTGAACACAATGTTTCTCTTGCTCTAGAAGGAAGTTTAAAATGGTTCCAAATAATTGTACCCAGATGACATGGAGGCTAGAGTTCGCTTCCATCCATACATCATCGCACAATTTGGGGATGTCAATGAAAATTACCAAGATTGGCACCGATACATGACCAGAAGATATCAATTGGAAGTGTTAAGCTAGAGTTTCCCAAAACTCAAGCATGATGGTGTTTATTCTTATTAGGCTGTCTAGTTGGCTCTACCCTATTTTTTCTTATATCATGGGCATGAGTGTATTGTAATATTATTTTGTAATTAATTTTTAAGTGAAATTCCAAATTTCAATTGTGGAATGTGAAGACTCATGATGTAATGTAATTGAATATTCATTTGTAAATAAGTTGAAGGGTCATGAGGGAAGTCGAAGAGTTTCCATTTTTTTATAAATAAATCCTCATATTTCACGTAAATGGATTTTTTGGAGCTAGTCTTTTGGCTAGGCTTGGGCTTAGAATCAGGAGCTTAGGAGTTTTGTGACAGAATTGACTTCTCCCTTACATAGAGGGAGTATCTTTATTTATAGGATTAGGTGATGTTGACTTCATTTTCCACTATTGGTGCTAGTGGTCCGTCAATAATATATGTATGATTGGAACTTTCACTTTAATAAAATCTCAGATCTGTCACATTTTCATGCATATGTTGTGAATATAATAGGATTATTCTTGTTGTATTTGAAATGTATGTTATTTAACTTAAAATTATTCTTATGAACTATTTCGTTTTCATTTGTACGAATCTTGTTGAATTCATTTTTTTGTATTATTTCATCATATTATCTTGTGATGTCATGAGTCAAGAGAGTCGACATCATGTTTATAAGATGCTGCTGGGAAAAATATATCTTGTAAAAGAATTTATTTTGAGTCTAGAAAGTCATGGAAACCTCCAAAGTAAAAGTCATCCTTAGAAGCTTGAATTTGACCTAAAAAAAGGAATTCGGCCCCTTTGAAAGGCTATGTAAAGGAGCAGTTTGATATCATTTGGCAATCACTCATCAACAAGTTCGATCTTCAAAGAAAAATTTATATTTGAGGAAAGAAGAATAAATGAAGGAGGAGCAGAGGTTTAGAGGGAAAGATGAATCCAAGAATTTAAGTAAAAACTTGTTCTTGGTATCTCTATATCTTACACGTGCGAAGTTCTAGGGTTTTTACAGCTACAAAGAAGTTCAAAACTACAAGTCCAAATTGTAGGAGAGCGAAGTGCAAAATTAAGTTGATGGAAGAGAAAATACTCTATCTTGACCTCGTTGAACTTGGGAGGATCTATCTTGCTCAATGGATTATGGTTTCGCAACAAGCTATAAGGCCAAGATTACAAGACAAAGTTGTAAGACAAAATTGCAGGGAAAAAGTTGTAGTTGAAGTTGCAGCGAGAAGTTGGTTCTCTTTGAAGGGCTAACTTGGTACTTGGAGGAGGACTTGCTCTAGGGTTTGGTTTTTTTTTTTGCATTTGAAGTAGATTTTATAATAAGAGAAGTTTTTTTTTGGTTTTTCCCTTAGAGGGATTTTTCCCTAGCTTGGAGCCTAAATTTTGTGTCTGTTGTCTTTATAATTTTTCTCTAGATATTTTTTTGATGAATAAGATCTAATAAAGAAACACAAGTATTAAGGTTAAGGAAAATTGGAATTAATATATGCGAATTTGTATTTAATAACATGGTATCATAGCTAAGGTGAACAAGAAGGCGGTTGGAAGGATCATCTTGTGGACACAAGAAGGGTTTGATGAAAGGGTAAAAGGTGACCTATTGATCTAAAATAAGGGTCTCATCGGAATAAATATTGAAGAAGTATAGTGCGAAAATGTTGTTGTTCTCTCTTGAACAAAGGATATAGTTGAAGGCTCGTTGGACGACCTCCTTGAAGGAAGCATCAAAGGATTTTGGTGTCATCACTTTTGAAAGCCATTATTGACGATCTTGAAAGCCTCAATATAGTTGATACATCATCACAAAGAGAAAAATTCTGATTATCAAGTATCATATTGTTAATTTATGTTTGAATCTATAGGTAATATGGGTTCTTTCTATAAGGAAAGCAATAATCTCATTGGCTTAACAAATTTCCTAGCATGGAAGAAAAAGATTGACCTCGCTCTTACAGAATATGAAGTAATGGAATATGTCACTAGTGAAATTACTAAACCTAGAAAATACAAGTCTCAAGAACTAGAAAAGTACAAGAAAGGAGAAGTAAGGGCACAAAGTATTATTTTTGAGTCCATTTAGATCCTCTTGTTCCATTTGTTGCAAATTTGAAAACTAGTGAATTTGTACTCTATAAGTACATTAGGAAAAAAAACGTGTTTGAGGAATAACATATATAGAATGAATAAATCAAAGGATGAGGACATGGAATCCTTTCTAGTTAAGGTCTCTCAATTAATAGATAATTTGCAGGGACTTGGAGAGAAAATTTCTGATTCGAAAATGATCATTTGTGTATTGAATTCATTTCCACCATAATGGAGTAGCTTTGCAACAAGCATCTACTCTATTATCACTCCATAAGATTCCCAAGGCTGAGGAAGGAATCCCAACAAAGGTAACCACACACCAAGCTTTTGACTTGATAGCTATCCCTATCAAGCCGGAGAGGGCTCTCTCCAAAAGGGTCACATCCAGGAGGGTTGGAGAAATTAGGGTTTTAGGCTAGATAATGAGGCAAGGGGTTGTTTTGATTGGGTTTTGGTTGGGAAAATCAGAAAATAAAGGAATTAGGTCAAGGAAAGTGTTGGATTGAGGGGTCCTGACCCAGGTTTGGAGGTTAAGGTTTGCCAACAAACCCTTATACTACTGGCCCTTTCGACAGTGGCCTGCTTGCGCAGGCGAAAGTCTCACTCGAAGTAGTATGGGAGGGTGCTAGAACCAGGTTTCCGCACCCTGGGAGAGGTCAAGTAAGTTAGGCAGAGCTGTGTTCGACTTAAAAATTATCAGATCACATATTATAGAACCCATATCTATCAGCTCCTTCGCATCCACATGCGCAATATCATGTATAATTGCAATAAATCACAGATATAGGAAAATAAGGCAACTATCGCAGCTATTCTTTCATCAAGTCTAATAAATAGATTCAGATCAACGGTAAATGCAACATAAACACACGACATAGTTACTTGCGGAGCTCAATATAGAATTATGCATACCATAATAGACCCAGATTACAGTATAAACACGTAACACCAGTATTTGCACAACTTAAACCAATGACACAGAGCATACATAAGCAGATATCATAGATCCAATAGATTCAGAGATTTCAATAGCCTTGCGCATTCATTAACCCTTCATTTCCTTTTATAATACCCAAAAAACCCAACCTGCGCACACAGCAGCAGGGTCCGCACACACCAAGAGTGAGGATCTCCGTGCATACAGCCAGTAGGAGTCCTTTCCCCAAAAACCCAAATAGATCTACTAATTCACAATTCACATCAATCTTAATCCAAGTCTGTCTTACAACTCAAAAGGTTCAACTACTTATACTATTTTAGCCTACGCATCCAATGGTATGCAAATCGTGGTTTGCGGACTCTTGGTCTACCCTTGACCCATTTAAAATTCATTAGGGGCTTTGAACCACCCCAAAACCCTTTCGTAAGACTAAATATAATAAAAAATATACAAAATGGACCAGTTTCGCAGCTCTTGTAGGAGACCCTGTTCCAACAGTCCCCCAACACAATCTTGTGACTCGTCTCGAGTCACTATGGTGGTGGGGTCTCCACCTACGCGCGCAGTGCATTGAAAACTACGACTAGTGGGGGCGGTACTTCTAGACTCTAAGTAGCAGTGCTCTGTGCAATGTCCACGAGATTTTGTGATGTTGGTCCCTCTATCGCAGTGGTGACACTCTCCAATGTCTGAGTTAGTCTCTTAACAACAACATCGACATCCTGTGATAGCTGGAGGGTTGCAGCAGTCCAAGGCTTCAAGCGTTGCCTAAGGACGTCCTTCTTATGCCAGAGTTCCTCAATCTCATCTTGGAGGGATTTGTTGGTCCTTAGACGAGCCAGATGTTGTGCAGGGACAAAAGTGGGTAAGGTAGCCCCAATCTGCTCAAAATCTTCCTCTTTTTGCCGCAATTCCTGACTAATTTTTCAGAGGATTGGATCTCGCTGGACTTTGGTCCATAACTGCAGGGATGTCTCGAGCAACTAGGTGCCCTGACCAATTTTTCCTATAATGGTGTCTGTAGCTGCCGTCACCAGCGTAGCATGCTGGGCGCATACCTCTGGGGGTGTTTTGGGCTACAGTTTGGCCTGCAGGTCACTGATTTGCTACTCCAACTGCGTCTTAATGACCTGAATTTCTGTCCTAGATGCCTTTAATGCTACAACCAATCCTTCAACTTTAGCCGGGGGCGTGGTTGCGGCCGGGATCTCTCCTGTAACCTCCATGCAAAGCTGGTGGATCATTTTTTCAAGCTCCGCCTGTTGTGAGACAACGAGGAGCACTTCTGCGTTCTGCTAGGCGATGGTCTGCTCGGCCACACTGAGTTGTTTGTGTACTTTTTGGTCGTGATGGTGAATCTCCTGGAACACGGTGGTGTGGAGGCTCTGTAATGCCTCATGGGGCAGCTTGGCCAAATCTAACTATATCCCTGTACCTTCTTGGAGTTGGATTCCTACAAGGGCAGCGCTAGGAAAAGAGCAGAGACGACTTTCTTCCGTAGTTAGCGCTGCATTGCTGGTTGCCAAGGGAGTCCGTACCTGAATTACGCTGGTTTGCAGCGTATTTGTCTTCAACTAGAGTGTGCGAAGCTCAGCTTGGATGGTGGTGATCGAAACCTTCTGTTGTTACTCTATGGATGCCCACTTATCCTCTATAGCTAGTGTAACTGCGTCCGTGATTTTCTCGAGGTCACCATCAGTTAGTGTGACCGTCGCATCATATTCCTTGTGTTGGGCGTGCTGCTTCTTTCAGGACCCTTTTGCAGGCTCACCTAGCCGTTTCGTACCCTGGGTAGAGGTGGTATCTTTGTTATTCAACCCTCTCATGCTCAAGTCTAGCTGTGAACCAACCTGAGTCTCAGCCTCAGCGTCTGATTCGACAGTCTGCGATGGTCATGCATCCTTTTCTGTAGTTACATCTAAGCCCTTCTGGCTTGATCCTGCGGCCTCCTTAGGGTTGACAGGGGGGGGTCACTTTTGTCGCACTGGTCCCTTTGGTGCTCCTTTTACTAGTTTTGAAGCCAATCCTCCACGCAGGGAGCCAGAGCACAATTATCCTATTAATTTCCTCGTCCTCAGGCCCAATCTCCATGATTTCCGCAATTTCTGGCTCTGTAGGTGCCGAAGTTTCCACAAGGTTAGTAGCCGTCATTTTAGCGTGAAAAAGGAATCCCGATTCTGGGGGAATATTGGTAGCGGGAGTGGGTTGATCAATCACAAACATAACGCTACAGGCCCAAAGAACTGTGCCGCATAAAGAAAATACATACGGGTTATGGAAGCGATACAAAACCCTTGTCTGAGTTATTCTTCCTACTTTATAGTGCCTATGATCATCAAACGGTAGGGTAAACTTCACCTGGAACTTACCATCAAGTAAACGGTAAAGAATATCAAGGAATTTCTTCATTAATTTCTATTTTCCCACTTCATTCAATGGTAATTTTTCCTTTTTACCAAATTTTACTGTTTAAGGGGCTATTTTCCACTCCTTATGTGTGCTCAACGTACCTACTGAGCTTGGAATAAACGCCTGCACCTCCTGCACATCCTTCCTCAACATAGGCTTGTTCCCTAGGTACTTCAAAACCAAAGACACATTCTTCTGACATGCGGCATCCCAATAGAACCGAACCACCTTTGCAAGCAAGTTTCTCAGAGGTGCTATGATTAGTGTGTACTGTCGAACGAAATTCCTGTAATAACCTGCGTGGTCAAGGATTGAACACAATTGTTTCTTTACTGTAGGAGTATCTGGTTACTCAATCTGAGCCAACATAGGGTGCGTCTCAATGCTACCCATTCATAGCCTAAGCGGCCTAGTAACCGTTTGCATCCCTTCCAATTCTGAGTCAGAGGTAGCTTGTGGATCATCCTTACCCTCTTTTGGGGCTAGGCTGCGGTAATCAACCATAATTAGTACCTGCACTTCCCACGTGGGTACTTCAGGTGTGACATGCAGGTCCCAGTGTCAATTTCTTGCATAGCTTCATCAAGAGATTCTGTCCCCTCGATCAGTCCAAACGTCCTCACAAATTCGTCTTTTAATGTTTCCCAGTGGTGGGTACGCTAATGTAGCTCCGCATCCAAATACCATGCAGTGGGAAGTGGTCCTAGAGCATGAATAAATAGATGGACCCATTCTTTGGTAGTTCTGTCGCACCATTTTTTGATCCAAGCGAACAGATATTCGCTTGGGTTTTCTAGCCCAATGAACATTTGGATTCGTATGTCGGCGGGGGTCTCGAATCGTAGGATCATCATATCTTGACAGTCCTCCCAATCTTGGAACGCCTCCTCATGTGTTACCCACCATTGCACAAGTGATCTTTGCATGGCCAACTTACAAGCCCATAGTCGTTGTTCTTGGGGAACCTCGGCTTCAAATGCCCGCAAAAAGTCCCTAACATTACCAGAACCACCGAAAGAAGGTAGATCTCTTACCTCCAAGAAGATGCAGCGGAAGTTCTTCGTGATCCGAAGATATCTTAGCGCAGAGAAATCATGTAATTGGTTTTTCCAATTCTCCATATCCGCATCAGAGTCGGAGAAACATTCGCTGTCCTTTTCCCAGCAAAGTACCCCCTCCACCGTGGGGTTGATCCAGTCTTCATCTCGTGCAGTTAACTTATAGACGTGATCTACATCCTCTTCATCACGCACTAGTTTTGTGTATCGTTCAACCTTCATTGGATCTAATGGTAATATTACCCTTGTACCGTTATTCTCGAATACCATGCTTCTCTTCTTTAGGTTAATGATGCCTCCCATATTGATGGCCAAATCCAAGCCTAGGAGTGTAGGGTAAGGGTCTACATATTCGACAATATGAATTACTTCAAAGTTAGCTCGGACCTTAACCCCTGCGTTATCCACCCCAATCTTTTATAGTCTTCCCAATGGAATGATCTTCTGTTGATTGTCCATACGCAGTTGGGTAGTGGACCATTCCAACTTAGGCTCCCCCATGCGTTGCCAAGTTTGTTTAGGTAATACATTCACATCCAACCCTAGGTCCAAAATAACCTGATCCATCTCGTAGTCACCAATCTGTTATTCAACCGCATCTCCCTGCCAGTGTGTTTCTTATACCTATAGAGTTTATGTACATCCTTGACTTCAGGAAGGAGGATAGGTTGTGTTGCGCAGCTATCTATCAATGCCTGAAGATTTCCCATAGCCCTTAGGTTGTGCAGCAGCTTCATACATGCTTGTAAAAATGGTTTTACCTCCTCATCTACCACTACTACATTTGGCGGAAATTCCAACACTTGGTTCCGACGCTTTTGACCAAATGTCGGAAATTTCCCCATTTTTTTTCCATCACGCCCGAAACCGTCGCTATACCGACGTTTATAGAAAAGTGTCGCAATACCGACACTTAGAAAAGTGTCGCCATTGCGATGTTTGGAGGAAGACGTCGCACTGGCGACACTATGGCCCAACGCGTCGCTATTGCGACGACTGCAAGTGCGACACAATGTCTAAGTGTCGTAATTGTGACATTTGGAGGCCTTCGTTGCAATAGCGATGCCTTTTCTGCGGTCGGTATAATGACACTTATATGCGCGCTAAATACAAATACGAAACTTATATGCATGCTACATAAAAATGATTTTATTGTTTCGTATCCGTCACAATAGCTATATTAACGTCTGATATCACGCGCGCATCCGCCCTCCGCTCTTGCAGAACAAAATTCGCCCTTAGCTCTTGAAGAATAGAATTTTCCCTCAGCATTCGCCCTCAGCGTTCGCCCTCAGCTCTTGCAGAACAACATTCACCCTCAGCTCTTGCAATATGGTAAGTTCTTACTGCAAGCCCTTCCTCCTATAGTAGGGTTGACTCTATTTGGGTTTTTTTGGTCAATTCCATTGGATTGTGTTAGGCTGTAGGGTTCTCTCTAGATGTCAAGAATCAAGATTCAATACCCTCTATTATCTTCATCACCCAATACAAGATTTACATTTTTCCCAAAGAAACGCTTATTAATTTGGCAGCCATTATTTCCCCCTGCTTTAAAAACCCTACATTTAAATGAAAACAAGCATTGCATTTCAACTACAAAAATCTATTAGTGTTCAAATGTACATGTGTGCTACATTAACGTCTGATATCACGCGTGCATTCTCCCTCCGCTCTTGCAGAACATCATTCGCCCTCAGCATTAGCCCTGAGCTCTTGCAGAACAACATTCGCCCTGAGCTCTTGCAGAACAGCATTCGCCCTCAGCTCTTGCAGAACAACATTCACCCTTAGCTCTTGCAGAATAGCATTGGCCCTCAGCTCTTGCAAAATGGTAAGTTCTTACTGCAGGCCCTTCCTCCTATAGAGGGTTGACCCTACAGCCTAACCAAATAGCTCCACTTGAGAAAAATTTTCATAATCTTGGGGCTGGATATACTGCAGAGCAAACAATTGTAGTTATCATTCGTGCTCCAATATATTAATATAATTTTTACATTGAACTGAATAAAGGGAAACAAGCAAATGCTAGCCATCATACAATGCTTTGACATAAGAGTTTTGAGTGACATACTTGAAAAAAAGAACTCATCCACTGATATTTATAATCATTTGAGTTATTCAAGTTAAACACAATGTCAAGAATCAAGATTCAATACCCTCTATTATCTTCATCACCCAATACAAGATTTAAATTTTCCCCAAAGAAACGCTTATTAATTTGGCAGCCATTATTTCTCCCTGCTTTAAAAACCCTACATTTAAATGAAAACAAGCATTGCATTTCAACTACAAAATATATTAGTGTTCAAATGTACATGTGTGCATCACTTGTGTAGGGTATTCCTTTTCCACTTTCACATTATCCAAGAATGTGTGCAGTATAGTTCATATTTTTTGTGATTTAGATTATCTTGAAAAAGGAAAGGTAAACTATTTCCCATGGAAAAAGAAGGTTTTCCCTTTTTACTACTGGAAATGGTACAACAAAGTTCCATTTCTACCCGAAACTCCTATGAAACAGGAACCAAATAAAGGCCATGTCCTTAATGGACATCATTTGGCTTTGAAAATGGCCATTGCACCATGTTGTTTCTTATATTACATCACGATAGTTTCTTAGGTCATTTCTTGTTTCTTGAGATGAAAACAACCAAAGAAATTGTGAAGATCCTTTCAAGAAATAAATGACCATTTCTCAATCATATCTCAACTATTTTTTATTTTATTCAGTGGTTGCTTACTTTGAGAGGAATTTGACACTTTTATAAGGAATATAACATAAAAACACAAAATGGGAAGGAATTGATGAGGTAGATGACCTTTAGTTGTTGTCAATTAAGAATTGATAATAAACGATGCATGTTCTGTACTACAAACTAGATTCCTTCCTAGAGTTAGGACACAGAGTATTGAATCAAAGTTGTAGTTTCTAACTTCTTGTATTGGTTCATCAATCTTGAAATTTAGACATTGCATGTCTTCATTGCTTCATGTTTGAATAATTTGCATCATGTCGTACAATAGGAAATTAGGAATTATGATTATTATTAGTTTATGGATCTGTTAAGTTACCTTTAAGTTTGCATGGTTTAGTGTGAAATTATTCTAGTCCCCAAACACATATAATCAAGGAATTATAACATGATTTCAAACATTAAATATCAACAAAATCGTTTAAAGGATATTGAAAGGAAAAAGGTGATGGAAGATAGAAAGTGCCTTACTTAAATGCTCTAAGTATTTTTCAATAGTTGCTCCAAAATCTTCACTTCAAGGCCCTTCAAGATCGTCTCCAACAATGCTATACCATCAGCTTCAACAATGTTGCTCAAAAAATGTCCTCAAGGTCTTCACAACAAGTTTACTAGAAGTTGCTCCAACAATATACTCAATAAGGTCTTCATTGTCAACTCGTCTCTTGTTTGGGTGCCTTAATGTGCAATGACATGTTTCCAGGACTGAATTCAATGCAAGGCATATTTGAAACTCTAACTTTGTCGTCCGGTGTCTTATTAGAAATTATTTCAGTTTTCATTTTGTGTTTTTTAAGTTAGATATTGTTTTCAAGTTTTTACATTTATAATTTTATTGCAATGTGGCAGACTGATGAGAGCAGTGCAGGAACAACCCAGAGACGGGATGATCGCGGAAAGAGGCCAGCGGAAGAACATGTAAAGTGACAGCATTGCTCTATCTTCAGGTATTTTAGTTATTTACATAATTGAAATAATATTAATTTTGTTCAAATATGCAGACACCTAGCCATGGTACGCCTGATGATTCCCTCTTTGAGGAAGATCTTTCTCCATCCCTATCTCCAGTGTTCTTGTTGCGAAAAAAGGCACGAAATGCAAGGTCGGAATTTAATACTTTGATAGACGCGCCTCAAACACCTGAAACAGAAGAGAAGATAAAACAACTTATGAGCCAACTAGAAAGATATCAGGTAATAATAAAAAGTCAAAAGGATATTTTTTTTGTTCTGCATGAGATGAATTGTGATAGTTTGATTTTTAATTTTTACATTGACTAAACTAACAAAAAGTTCTTTTGTATGTAGCGTTTTCTCGCACTTGCTGAATCCGGTGTTGGTGGTAGTGGGACACAAGGGCAAGAGATTGCCCAAAAACCCTCTTGTACACCTTCTACTCCTTTAGGTGCCAGGCAAGAAACACACCCTGCCCAAGCAGACACCCAGCCAACCGCTGAACGTGTTGGCAATGATGAGGCTGATATGGCCAACTACATTATTGCGTTTCCTGGAGCTACACGTGTCAGCTCCACAGGGACCATTAATGGCATGTTGTTGTTGAACGATGAAGGTGTCCCTATAAAGCATGTACAAATCCCAGGTAAATTTTAATATTTTAACTATTTCATGTACTTTATCTAAAACATATTTATCACGATTTTTATTTTTAAATTAATGATAATATTTTATTTTTTTTCTGTGTAGGAAACAATGAGTTCTACAGGTATCTGGAGAGCCATGCGTTGGTAATTTTTGGCCAATCCATACGCATAGGGTGGAATTCCCAGAGTTCCAACCTGAAAAAAGAACTTCTAGATTATCTAGAAACCCTTTTTGGGGTTGGCATATTTGATAGAACAGCGGTGGCTCGGGTAGCCAGAAAATATTTGAAATATACCAGGGACACCTATAGGACGCAATTTCAATTTAACCCTAGATATGAGCATCCTCTCATAGTTCTAGAGAGTGAGTGGAGAGCACTCATCCATGACGGAAAAGAGAAAAGGGAAAAGAAAGAAGGAAAAATGCCAACTGGACCCGCAAGGTAAATTGCAACTTTAATTCAATAGCTTTAATTTTCTCTATGTCTAAAATAAAAGTGTGCTACGTCATATTTGACTTTAATCTTTTGATGCTAGGTTGCCTGACACCTCAAAGGAAACCAAAGCTAGGATTGAAAAAAAGGGCCATCACAAGCTAGGCCAGGGCGGCTACTTGAAATTGGCCACAAGAATTGTAATTAAGTAGCTAAACATCTTATAATTAATTGTATCGCCTTCCAACGTTTTTGTAATCCTATCAAATATGATTAAAAATACACAAACATATGTAATGTAGGGTGATGACTTCGGAACAGAAACAACAAAGGAAGATAAAAATATCGCTTTCCATTTCGGCTATCAAGCCGTAGTTGAACGTCGCATAAGCTTGGGGCAGGTCCCAAGATCCAGAATGCCTGATAAGGTAAAACATTAACCTTTCAATATGTTTGTTTTCATCCATAAATTTAATGTCTAACAAATTTGTTTAAATCAGGGGAGCAACACTACCAATGACGCAAATAACCCAGTTTTAGAGCCAAATGTAAATGATCCTCACGTGCAACCTGATCATTGTAGTAGGGACCAGGCCGACAATGCTACTATCAGTGAGGGCCGTGACGGTAATTAATTTCCACTTATAATTTTTTCTAATTATACCTTGATGGTTGTCCTTATAACGTTTTTTGTTTAAATGACAGAGAATGTTTCCCTTGAGGATCTTACCACCGGAGAGGAAGACAGGGCAACAGTCCCAACGGCGACAACTGGTGCACCAGGTAAATAATCTCATTGCAATTTTTTTTATTAATATTACCGAACTAGTTCAATGATATTTAAAAACTGACAATTAAAATTTAATATTATCTGTTTTGTAGGCGATGCCCCGTCACTGGATGAGACCAGACATCGTGACTACGCAACTAGGTCAGCGGCGACAACTGGTGCACCAGGTAAATAATCTAATTGCAATTTTTTTATTAATATTACCGAACTAGTTCAATGATATTTAAAAACTGACAATTAAAATTTAATATTATCTGTTTTTGTAGGCGATGCCCCGTCACTGGATGAGACTAGACATCGTGACTACGCAACTAGGCCAGCGGCGACAACTGGTGCACCAGGTAAATAATCTCATTGCAATTTTTTTTATTAATATTACCGAACTAGTTCAATGATATTTAAAAACTGACAATTAAAATTTAATATTATCTGTTTTTGTGAGCGATGCCCCGTCACTGGATGAGCCCAGACATCGTGAATACGCAACTAGGTCAGCAGTGCGGGTTGAAAGGCACGAAACAGGAGCAGAGCACGATGATATTGATGATGTAATTAGGAGCTTTAAAAATAGGAAGAAGAAAAAGAAAATTTGACAATGTAAAATATTGTATTATTATAAGACAAACGTTACCATACTTGGAATGTTTTTTGCGTTATATAAAAAACTCATTTATCATACTATTTTTATGTCAAGCATTAATTGCAATGTTTCCTTGCGTAATTTTTGTTGAATTGTTTTTTTATTAGTTATTGAATATTTTTTTTTTATGCTCATGAAAGTAAAAAATGAAATATAGATTGGGTATTGGGGAATTGAGAGTGATGTGAGGGGGGGGGGAGGGCCCATAAGAGCTTCCACCTTCACGTGGTTGGCCCTGTTTAGTGGAGAATAATTTATTGGAGCGATTTAATCTTGGAGCAAACCTCCCTTGATCCAGCGTAGCAACAAAAAAGTCACTGTTGACTTAGTTGCTACTCTTCCAGATCGTGGGAGGCTTGTTCCAAGTTCATGCGACTCCAATAAATTGTTCTTGAAACGAAGAGGAGCTTATTCAGGTATGTTTTGACATTTTCAACATATGTTCTAACATTATCATAAGAATGCATCTTAGAGTAAAAATACTACATCAATTACTTGTATTTATTGTATAGATAATGATGGATTTTGATTGACTTGGCAGTGCAGGTACAAATCCTCTTGCATCATGAGCAATACAACTTGTCAACCGGGGTCATGTCCAGGATATTTTTGCTTGTGCGCTTGACCAGGTTCGTAATGTCACATTTTGTAAGTTCCTTTACAGTTCATAATTCAATATTAAGCTTGTGCACGATTATTATCTAGGTTTTTTGTATGTGTTTTTTCATCTATTTTATTGTAAGCAACTATGCATGTTTCCTGTTGTTCACTATGATTTCTCCCATTACCACTCCCAGGATGAATCCGACTTTATTGTTACATAGGTTACTTTATTATTACTATGATTTCTCCATTTACGATTTCATAGGTTACATCATGTAAAGTTGTCAATCTCAGGTTGGTGATGAGCTTTAGTTCTCGAGATTTGGGGCTTTTCTGATATTTTCTCCCTCATGTCATTCCTGCATCACCTCGTTGTTTGAGCATGCCAATTGTCTACCACTTGTACCAATTGGCACATGTCAATCCCTGAGTGGTGCCACATTTCACCTATTTTCAGTGAGAGTTTAGGGTTTCTCTAACATAGCTTGAGAAATCCGATTCAGTGCCTGCTTGAATATTGTCACATAATACTCATGGTTTGGATTGATGAGCATGTTCTGAATGGTTGGTTGATTCATAAGAACCACCCATATAGTCATCTTGAGATATTTCAGAATTTTTCTCAGGTTTCCTTTTTCACCGTTTCTAGTGGGTGGGATGGTGTGGGGTGATCCATCAATACTGGTGCTCTTGTAGTAGGGAATTTGTTTTTGGGGATATAAAGGAGCATTTGATGTAGATGTCCCATTGGATGCATTCATAGATGGGCACGAGAGGTCAAGAATTTAAATTAAAAATATGCAACCTCTAGCATGGCAACCTGAAGGCCGCGAGAGACACTAGTTAAAGATTGTTTTGTGCTGGCCTTAATATAGTCGTGATTTATTTCTATTATCTTAATGAAAATATATAGTCCGGTCTCATTAAAATGAGGATTGTGGTTGTATTTCTCTTTGTTTGTTTCTCTCTTAATGCTCCAGAAGTTGCCAAAAGTTGCGATAGTTGTTTAGTTTTCGTGTTACAACTTAAAAGTGGTTTTTAGCAATGGGAGTCATGTTTTTTAAGGTTCATACTAATATGAAGATCTTGTAATTCTATATTCAGCATAAGAGAAGATGGCCTCTGCTTTGGGCATTATGAAAACAATTGCCACATCTACCTCATTGGGTAACAATGGAAAGGGGAAGAAGTTGGGTGCAATGTTTGATAATTATGGCAGACAATTGTCTTCTCTTTTAGTTTTTTCACCCATTTCCTTTAATCACTCAAGCAGAAGAGGGAATATGAGATTACGCGACAGAGAGAAGGTAGTTAATACAAGAGCTATGGAAAAAGAGTTGTACTTCAACAAGGATGGCTCAGTGACAAAAAAATTGCAGGTTAGAGAAAAAATTATGTTTAAAGGAAGGTCCCCTGCACGTGAAACTTCACTGCGGTGGATCTTTCCTTGTCCACTTATATTCGATTTTAATGTGTTATTTTAATTTTTCATGGAGGGTTGTTATTTTAGATGTGTGCTTTGGTTTTCTTTTTAACGTTGTATTAGTTCCCCCTCTTAAATGTCTTAGATTTGGTAGGCATAATTTGAAAACTCAAAGGTGAAAGGAAACATATTTGTTACCCAGTTGTCTAAAAGGAAAGGGTTATGGCTGAGTCAAATTTTATTGTTATTGACAATGTAATGAAATGTATCTCAATGCTATGGTTTTGGCCTTTTTATTGGTTGAATTAGAGGACCTAGTTGAAAATATTGGGGCCAAGTAGGCTGGTTTTCCTTTTTGCTGATGGTTTGGTGTATCTAATTGAATTAGTTGCCTAAGGTATTTTTGGTTGCAAACTCCTTTTCATTTTTCATATAGTATTGGCCTTGTGGAATAAATTTGATTGTGTGGTCTTGTTAGATCTACAACATTTGTAGTTGTTTATTCTTATGGCCGAGGTGCACTTTTATTATGGAAATAGTTGATGCAATATTGTCATTTAATCCTTACTGCAGGGTAGCATGTTGAGAAGTTTCTTGTGAAACATTTGGTATTCAAAATGACACTTGATCCTATACAACATTATGCACTTTACTTCAAAATTCATATTCAAAGTGTGCCAGACAATTCTTGCAAAATTTCAAATATTTATGTTGTTTTAAACCATTATCTTTTTCATGTATTGGATGCTGAAAATGTGAAAAAGACTTTGGTATGAAACCAACTGGTGAATAATTTCCAGCAAAACAACCACTTCCAAGACATGATTTAGAAGTATAACATATGTAATTATGAAGCATAGAAAGATATCCTAGATGCATTGTCAATGTTTGGCTAGGGTTATTTTTGGAGAAAATAACTCCTTATTCCTAGAATAGTGATCTTCAATACAAGTAAATGCCAGAGAAGAGAGATCATCGTGTGACGCAACAAAACTGAAATTGGACCCCTAAGGAGAGCTGGTGTGTCTACTGTGGAGCTATAAAAAGGGTCTCTTTCACCTCTAATTACCTCACATTAATATGTCAATCCGGGAGCGTTTTGTTATTACAAAGAGTGACTCAATCTGAGGCTATCATTTTTCAGAGTAATGCTAGTAGTATAGTGCTTAAGAAATACAAGAGTAAACGGATGCTTGTCTGTAACTAAATTACTTCAAAGAATAAATCACACACTCAGAAAACTCAACAGCTTATCAGTCAAGGGTTCGGCAGTGATAACCCATCCCTTAGGAAACTGATGGAAAGGAAATCAGAAACTGATGGAAAGGAAACCAGAGCATAGACCATGAGCCTGGGAGCTAGACAGGGACTGCCAATACTCACTACAGCCTTAGATCATCTCTCACGCCAACTGCAAGTAAATGGAACAGCAAGTAAAAGATTGAACAGCAATTCTGAAATGGAACAGCAAACCTATAATGGAACAGCAATTGAAATAACCAAGTCCCGCGGGTTGTAACCAAACTTAATCCATTAATTCAAATGCACTCTAATCAAATAACATTCTTACACTCTAAAGGCAATTCACACAAATCGCACTAATGGAACAGCAATAACGATTAATGAATTATGGAACAATACTGATAAATCGGAAACGCGCGCAATACATTGGAATAACAATCTGCATCAACGGAAATACGATTGTGGTTTCAAAAAAAACACTATTGTTACTGAATCCAACGATTATAAAGACACTGCCTCAACAAATGTATGACACGCATATTCAATATAACAGCTCTGTAACAAAAACAGTAAGAACATGCAATTAACTCTGAAAAGGATTAATAACTTGGTGCAGGGTCAACACACGATTCTTGTCTGTAAAAACCTCAATGATTCAATCTTTAACAGAGCATGTAATATGAACTTTATAAAGCATATCAAATTACCAAATAACACTGATAAACAAACCACACAGAAGTCAAGTCGTAATGGTACAAAAGCAAGTGTCCTCCGGGGCCGGGCCCTTAGCCTCCAAGGATACACCGCTTTAAGTTAATCCAGACGCAGAGATGGAATAATCACCAAGCTTTCATTAATGCATCGGTCAAAAATACATTGAACCAGTTCTCAACGAAACTTAATAATCAAAGCTGATGTCTTACAGAAAATTACATAAAAGCGTATTCTATCTCTCTCTTCCTCAAGCTAACAGTGCTGTCCCTTTATATAAAGGTGACGGCGGAGATGTCTAAGTGACAAGATAAATAAAGCAGCGATCCCTCAGGATCGAAGATCCTGAGGGATTCGCCAAACCGTTAACTCTTCATCCTGTCCTTTCTTTTGCGCCGAGCTGGTGTCTTCACCTCCTTTTCCGGGCCAATTTGCTTCGATCTGTTTATCCTTGTTTGCATTCGGTTCTCGTCCAGAGGGACAGCAGTTATCTCGACTTTATCCTTTCCTTTGGAGCGACAATTCCTTGTTTTCTCCTTTTCCTGTACAGAAAATAACCATTATCAGTGGCTAAGTCTTGCATGTCAATTCTCACATGTTTTGTTATAGTTCCTTATTATTTTCCAAATTCGTGATACAAAAAGGTTCATAAATTCTATTAAAAAGCCACTGAACTAATCATCAAAAGCATACCTTTTTAGTACTCCACACACCCCCCTGCTTACCTTGTTTCATGTCCTCATGAAAACATTGTAGTTGACATGCAATGCAGTGAGAGAATATGCTGGAGAAGGAGTCTCATGTGGAGGCCTACAACCATGTTGAGTGATTAGATAGTCAAAGAACTGACCTGTTTGCCCCTCAGGCATATCATACAGGGCCTGGTATCCGGGTGCAGGGTGACAAATAATTGGAGTGCGAAATCTATATCCTAACCAGGATGACCCTGATTTCAGAATGCTCTTGCCATAGAGGTTCAAACGGTCGGCAGCTAACTCAAAGTTCTCATACTTAAATGGTTCCCTGAGCTGGATGTTTGGATCAGAGATTCGGTATCGAAATTTGGCTGCATTAATGGCCAAGTCTTTGATGGAAAGAAAATACTCTAAACCTTCCCGAATAAGTGCCTCATGCATGGGTCCTAAAGTTTCAATGGCACCAGGAGCCCTTATAAGATTTCTATGAGCTTTCCACAACTGCACTGGGTTCCTAGGCTCAGCCCTAACTCGTAAATCTAGACCATTTTCCTGACTCTGGAAAGTATCATAGGCTTTGAGCCACTTAATCTGATTAACCCCGAATGAAATGAATGCTTGGAATTGGATCTCTCCAATGAAAGGGCCAGGGTTTAATTCAGTCTCCTGACTTAACACAAGGTCGTGCAAATAAAGTTCACACAAGAATCTCTGGACTTTCACTCCATAATGTTTACAGCAGTCTATAAAGTCATTGACAGTGTTGGTTTGTATAGGGGTGCCTGCTTTAACAGCTTTTATTTTTAATTGTAAATACCGTTCTAATAAAAACAGAGCATAGTTTTTAGCAGGGGCCCTACATGCTAAAACATCATTGTATAAAGAACACAAGTCATTCATCTGTTTGATAACAGTATCTAGTCTACGGGTTACCTGTGCAACTTCCTCTTGTTCCTTTTTCCACCCTTCAAAGGCCTGGCTTTTAGATTGACTGACGTCCCTTAGTTGCTGCTGTAACTCTTCATATTTTTCTCTGGGAACCGTTTGCTCTCGAAGTTGTTCGGCTTCTTGCTGGGCTTGCTTCACCATCTTATGCAAGGTTTTTGTCTTCGGATCTTTTTTCCATAGGTCAGTGGAGGCCGGGAGTTTTACCTGAACTTTCTTATTATGCTGTCTGGAGTTCAGAACCCTTATTACCCCTGAGGGTGGTGCCTCTGTCTGAATTTGCTTGTCACTGATCCTTATATCATCCTTTTCTGTTTTAACGCGAACACCCGTCTGTTCCTCAGCATCATTTGGAACGGCAGCTGGATTCTCAGTAGGGTTTTGAACAGCAGGCCGCTTGTTGGCCTTCTTTTTCCTCCCTCCTGTCTTTCTTACCTTCTGGTTCTTTTTTAGAATCCTAATTTGTTGTCTGAGCTGGGTTATCGTATTCAACAATTTATTCCGTTCCCTCCGCAACTTCTTAATTTCCAATGTTTCATTCGAAGGAACAGCAGTCTGTCTGCTACGGACTGGATCATGACTAGTTGCTAAATCTTCCTCTTGGGGTTCTTCCTCTTGGGGTTCTTCCTCACTGCTCTGCTCTGGCTGTTCAGGGGTAGGAACCTCGACTGGTTCTGTCTCTTCCTGAGCAGATGCTGTCTCTGCTCCTACTTCCTCTAGAATTTCCTCTTGTGACCTGGGAACAGATTGTTCCCGTTCAGTATTTTCCTCCTCTTCATCATGAACAGGCATGTTTTCTTCTTGGGGTTTGTCGTGGGGGTCCTCTGGATTAGAAGGTTGGCCATACTTACTCATATTGGCTAGGACTGCGACCAAGTCATCATCTCCCAGTAGGTCTTGTAATGGGCTATCTTCCTGCTGTCCCACTTCTTCCTCCTGTTCAGGTTCTGCTTCTATTTCTATTTCCGAAGGCTCGGCTGCTTCTTCTTCGGGTTGCTCGTCTTCAATTATCACTGGTCGGCTGGTGCTTCCCTGGAGCTTTTCCAGCCTTCCTCGTATCCGAGCCAACCGGGCTGATTTTCTGGGCTTATCTATGCTTCCTCTCATCTGAGCTAACCGAGCTGATTTTCTGGGTTCCTCTGGTTGCTCGGGTGGATCAATGGCATGCTTGCGCTTTGCCGATTCCTGAGATATCTCTGGTCGTTCCGATGTACTAGCAACATGTTCCTGCTGTACTAATTCTCTGCGTTTTTCCGGACGCTCTGGTGTGCTTATAGAATGTCTACGTTTTGGGGATGGCTCTGTCAATCCCCCCTCAATCATTGCAATCAGCTCTTCCCAGTTGCTCTGCTGCTGGGTGAGACCATAACTAACAACTAGTCGTATTAACCCATGGTGACTAACGACTGACTCTACATGCTGTGCCTTTTTTATACTTTGTGCAGCATCATGCAGTAATGAGTTCAGGAGTGCCGGTAAATTTACAGAGCATTTCTGCTTTAAAACAGCTAAAAGTTTAAGATGTCGTGGTATTACCACGTCTTTCCTTCCTTCGCAGGTGATGTAGCTCTGCACTGTTCTTGCTAGCTCCGTCCAGGGTTCTCCTAGGGTTGCTGGCAGAACTCCCTTCCCCTTAATTGTCAAACTCTGGCCTTCGTCCCGGAAAATTTCCATGACCTTCTGTAATCGTTCCTTTTTTAATGTCCATACCGGTCCGGTGGCTGGTAGTCCTGAAACTTCTGCAATTATGTCATCGGTGACCGCTATCCACTTCCCCCTTACTGTGGAGTGATCATCCTGTAGGTTCTGCAAAAATTCCATCGCTACTGTTTCATTAGACTCCTGTAGGCGATTGAAATAATTCAACCATCCTGCTCTTTCCAGGATCTCCCGGGCAGCAGCGGAGATCGTCAACTGTTGAGGCTCGCTTTGAATTGCCCTTCCTCCCATGGTTTCACTGCGAATTCTAAATGGAACAGCAAAAACGTTTTCTGTTTGAAACGCAGAGAGGATGATAATCGCAAGGTTTCGAGAAAGAAAACACAGAGTATGCAACAGTGAAACAGAAAGCAACTTGTGTGAAAATAGAAATGCCATGCCGTTAAAATATGCCAAACCGTCGTATACTAGTTTTCCCGAATGGTGAGTTGACACGTAATATAGGGAATGATGAGGTTAACCTCCCCCCCCCGCAGTGTGATAGGCTGTCCCAGCCGGAAAATAAAGGAGCGGCACCCGGTCTGCAATCAAGTCAGAAAGGAACAGCATATGGAATTATGCTATGTTGAAAAGGACGACGAATTACCGAAATCGAGGCGGAGAATTGATCGCGTATTATATAAGAGGCTGCTGTGTTATGATATGAGGCTGATGGATAAGACATGTATCGTACTTTCCAAATCTCAAGTGGTCATGGTCACTTTCGTTGCCATGATTGGTAATGATAAATGTTCATGCGATGTATAAATCGGGAAATAACATATGATTAGTTCCTAGGATATAAGAAACAAAAGAGTATTAGTATCTTACCCATTGGTGTAACTAAGGTGACTCCAATACCATCAACAGTACTCTGCTGCCAACAGGTGTCCATAACCTTGGCAGAGTTGTTTTTTTTACCCTCGGAACCATGATCCTTTGTGTATGTTGTTATGTCAAAATGTAGACCATTATGCTGGCTTGGTGACCAGTTAACCATTATGCCATTCACGAGGAAGGAGCGAAACGTGGACAGGCCGGCTCGTGATGAGACCTCCTGTTCCAAGGTTCGTTTAGTTGATATACCTTTTGGACCATATCCCTGGTATGGTGGCCATAATGGGAATGCCACTTCACTTCCATCCTCATGATCATGGTAGGCTGGCTCTCGATGAGACCCCCTATCCTGCATTTGACACTTCACATATCATGTTCACATATTTTTTCTTTTTTTATAGAATACTTTTCCTTATTTATACACAAAGGGTGGTTCAACACTCCTTAAGAGTAGGAATGGTGGAAGAAGTCTTATTATCTCAATAGGAAGATATAAGCTCTTTGCTCTTATTCCCAAGTACTAATCAAAAAAAGGTTAAGGGAATCAGCATGATAAAGATAACCAATCAGGCAAAATTAGTAAAACCATGTCAACAAAAGGTAAGAAATAAGTATGTCCTTCCATTTGTCCTCTTACTAATGCAAAGCCTTATAGATATAGCGATTTATGGTTTGCAGATTTCGGTATGTTGTGATTTTATGTTTCATTGCACAAATACATAGCTGTAGCTTTAAAGACTAGAAAGAGGACGGGCAAGAAGCATCCTCAATTTAGATCAGCAATAGGGATAAGCTGTTTCACAAGCAAAAAGTATGCGAGTGGTGTTCCTTTGGAAAAGAAACAATGACGGATGATAGAAAAAGGAACAGCAAAAATGCAAATGCCGTTCCTTTTGGAAAAGGAACGGCAAAAATAAAAATACTATAAAAACACTCTAAATGCCATTCCTTTGAAAAAGGAACAACAGTAATGAAAGCACGCTGTTTCTTTGAAGAAAAAGAACAGTGGTAACCAAAAGGAACAGCGGAAAATGTAACAATGCCGTTCCTTTGAAAAAGGAACAGCAGAGATCCCGAATGCTGTTCCTTTAGAAAAGGAACAACAAAACAAGCAAAACCAACATCATAAAAAAACACGCATATGCTATTTTTAGAAGAGAAAAAATCGAACTTTGTGAAAGAAAAGGAACAGCAAAAATGACAAGAAAATATTTAATTCAAACTTATGTACAAGAACCACAAAAAAAACAAGAACTTATGTACAAATTGCAAAGAGAAATGAACCCTTAATGAATTACAAGTGAGGAAGATTTCTCTTCCTCTCCTAGGATCT